>JAZGLO010006566.1:717500-885000 GCA_036873155.1 Biomphalaria sudanica | reverse complement strand
TAGTTTTAGTTTTAGTCTTAGTTTTAGTCTTAGTCTTAGTCTTAGTTTTAGTCTTAGTTTTAGTCTTAGTTTTAGTCTTAGTTTTAGTCTTAGTCTTAGTTTTAGTCTTAGTTTTAGTTTTAGTCTTAGTTTTAGTCTTAGTCTTAGTCTTAGTCTTAGTCTTAGTTTTAGTCTTAGTTTTAGTCTTAGTCTTAGTCTTAGTCTTAGTCTTAGTTTTAGTCTTAGTCTTAGTCTTAGTCTTAGTTTTAGTCTTAGTTTTAGTCTTAGTCTTAGTCTTAGTCTTAGTCTTAGTCTTAGTCTTAGTTTTAGTCTTAGTCTTAGTCTTAGTCTTAGTCTTAGTCTTAGTTTTAGTCTTAGTTTTAGTCTTAGTCTTAGTCTTAGTCTTAGTCTTAGTTTTAGTCTTAGTCTTAGTCTTAGTCTTAGTCTTAGTCTTAGTTTTAGTCTTAGTTTTAGTCTTAGTCTTAGTCTTAGTCTTAGTTTTAGTCTTAGTCTTAGTCTTAGTTTTAGTCTTAGTTTTAGTCTTAGTCTTAGTTTTAGTCTTAGTCTTAGTCTTAGTCTTAGTCTTAGTCTTAGTCTTAGTCTTAGTTTTAGTCTTAGTCTTAGTCTTAGTCTTAGTTTTAGTCTTAGTCTTAGTCTTAGTCTTAGTCTTAGTTTTAGTCTTAGTTTTAGTCTTAGTTTTAGTCTTAGTCTTAGTCTTAGTCTTAGTCTTAGTCTTAGTCTTAGTCTTAGTCTTAGTCTTAGTCTTAGTCTTAGTCTTAGTCTTAGTCTTAGTCTTAGCCTTAGTCTTAGTCTTAGTTATTGTTAACTTTTGATTCTTTTTATTAAACTTGGAGATTTTTTAAAGGTGAGAGTTTTTAAAAAAAGGAAGATCATATCAAATGTTAATAGAAAGATCCTGGGTGCCACACACAAAGACTGCATAACAAACGAAGAGATTAAAGACAGGATTAGTTCAGCGATCGGACCCACGATAATCTGCTAACTACTGTCAAAACACGCAAACTTCAACTTTATGACCATATCACAAGGTCCTTAGGGCTCGCACAGACCTTCCTTTAGGGAACAGTATCAGGAAAAAAAAAAGAAGAGGCAGACAGAGAAAGTGAATGGAATACAACATACAAGAATCGACGGACTTATCATTGAAAGAGATTCTATCAAAAACAAAAGACAGAGAAATGGAGAAAATCAACAGATCTTGTGTGGTGCCCCAAAGGTCCAACAGAAATAAGTGACGGGGTGAAGGTGAAAGAAATATAAGACGTAACTAAATAAGCTACTCTGAAACTTGAGAGTCTGAAGCTTTGCTCTGGTCACGTCATAGAAAAACGTCAAATAGGAAGAGGCAGTGATTTAAAGTTACAATTGAGATATTAAGTCATTTGAATCTTAATTACTAGCAAGGTCATATTTTTACCAAGCTTATATTAACTCTGTCTGTCTGTCTGTCTGGTAGAAAGGGTGTACACGTTATTTCTTCCACACCCATTCTCAGATCAAGTTGTAACTTCGCACAATTATTCATTGACATAAACAAGACATGAATCAATTAAAAAAGTAACCAATTAGACAATTAATTTCTGATCATTGGTAAATTTGTGTAATAGCAAAAAGGGAAACAAATACATTAGTATTTGCGAATATGGCTAAATTTATTTGGCTTAACCTCCTTAAATAATTATTAACGCTATTTCTCCCTCACGCATTCTCCGATCAAGTTGATACTTTAAACAATTATTTATTGTACATAACAAATCATGAATAAATAAACAACAAGATTACAAAGACAGTTTGTGTGGAAGCACAAACTCAAAATCGGCCCCTGAAGTGATCCACCCAGGCAGGCTTCAATATTTTCAGAAAGAACATCCAAATGAAATTATATCAAAGACAAATGAGAGATAAGAATGGAGAAAGAAGGTTGACAGATCTTGTGTAGTGCCCCAACGGTGCAGCAGATCAAAGAATAGGTGCAAGTGAATGCAAAGTTAGATGTGAAACTGGCCTAACTAGTTCCCCTTTCAGACCTTGTGGTCTATAGTGCAGAGGATGTAAAGTTCATCTGTTTTTGTGGCCTACGGTTAACGAGGGTGTCATGTAGCCAGCACAACGACCAACCGCCTTTACTTTTCCCCAACTAATATCAGGTACCCATTGGAGCTGGGTGGACCCAGAGGCGCCTAAGGATTCCAAAGTTGAAAATCCCAGTCTTCACCAGGATTCGAACCCGGGGCCCCTGGTTCGGAAGCCAAGCGCTTTACCGCGCCTCTCCTGGCCTATCTGAAGTCTTACAATACATGTAATTGTTTTGAAAAGGATCAAGCTCTTTTTCGAATGCTCAAAATATGAAAAATTAAAACGCAGCCTCGACAATAAATATTATTTACAAAAAGTGATATTTATAAGATTACTATTAGTTTTAATTTAGGTGTAACTTTTTATGCATACTAATTAGCTTTTTCTTTTTAAAAAACTGCTTGCATAACTAATTTTAAAAATTAGATTTTTTCGCTTTCAGAAAATACTAAATTCGTCAATCAATTATTGATAATTATTTATTTTGTTGATATCGAATAAGGGAAATAGCTTGTATATTTTTTCGGTAGATATAGTTTTAAGGGCGGAGTTCTTCCCCTTTGAATAAGCTTATTTTTTAACGATTTTGTTTTTGTAGTTTGGCTTGTTAAGTTGTCAAAATAGGGTGAAACACATCGTTGAGTATACCTGTAATCCGCAGCCATTTCTCTAAACAGCTTCTGATAGAGTTCTCCAGCTTGGTGTAATGGTTTGTGTTAAATGCGCGGGACAGACTAGCAAGCCTGGTCACCATCCCAATGCCTTTCCCGCCATTGTAGCTGTCCGTGTGGGCGCAAATGGCGTCCAAGTTCTCGTTCTGGGCATCTCTTTCGATGGCGGCCAACACAGCCTGGAAGTGGCGAGCCCACAAATAACTTCTAGCAAGAAAAACTTTTTTCTTAAATAACCCTTATGTTTATTTTCTAACCTTATAATCATAACTTACGTTCTTAAAGAAAGATAACTAGAAAAACAAACGAAAAATACTTTCAAACAACAAAAACAAAGCTTATACTCTATATAGTTAGTTAAAGTTAGTTAAACACATAAATATATTGATCTACAATTAGATCTAGATCTTGAATTAGATCTGGATCTAGTCTAGGTCTATATTTTGAATAAACCATTTGATTGTCATTGTAAATTAGCTATCACTTTAGACTTAGCTTAGGCCATCTTAGGCATTTTTAACCTTAAACTATTTTAGACTAGACCTTTTAAAACTAAAATCAACAACAGTCATCATGAAATTGCTCTGGCTATTTATCCTAATAATTACTAAATACACACTAGCTGAACACAGAACTAGATCTACCTCAGTCAACACTAAACTTAAAAATGAAGCAACAGTCATAATCAATCATCACACTTTAGATCAATGCAACTTCAAAAATAACCTAACATACACATCAATAACATTAAAGAAGATTACCCATCACAAATGGAAGTTCTCAATCAGACACAGTAGAAATAAATACCTTTCACTGTTAATATTAATAGCAGGAGATGTAGAGTCAAATCCAGGGCCTAGATCTAAAGATAGATGCAACATCTGCAAAAAAGTATGCACCATGAAACAGAAAGCCATTCAATGTGACACCTGCGATGAATGGTACCATGCATCATGTCTCCATATGAATACACCTGTGTATTATGCCTTAGGCAACAAAGATGCATCATGGCACTGTGTACCGTGTGGGTTACCTCAGTTTACATCAGGACTGTTTGATTCCTTTGATGCGGACACTTCTAACCCATACAACATCTTAAACACCATCCCAAAACCAACTCACCAACCACTAGCCAGATCCACTCCTGTTAAACCTAAATCTACTAAAATTAATACAACAGCCTCACTAAACAAACCTCCTAAAGAAGTAATACCAAAATACCTTAAAACCTTAGTAATAAATTTTCAAAGTATTAGGAACAAAACAGCAGACTTAGAAATTTTATTAGAATGTGAGAAACCAGACATAATTGCAGGAACAGAAACTTGGCTACATCCTGAAATTTATAATGCAGAAATTTTCAATAGTAATTATGAAATTTTTAGAAAAGATAGGGCTGATAATCATGGAGGAGTTCTCTTAGCAATAAAAAACACTCTTATAGCTGAAGAAATTACCTTACCTAACTCAAAAAACATAGAATCTACATTTTGTAAAATTAATACCACCTCAACATCCCTTATAATAGGCAGCATTTACAGACCACCAAATTCTAGTTTAGAATACATGCAGGAACTATGTAATCAGATTACTACACTTAAAGAGACAAATAAAAATGCAGTTTTTTGGATTATGGGTGACTTCAACCTACCTGATATAAATTGGAAAACACTAACCATAGATAAACACCAAAACCTTAAGGACATAAATGAGCTTTTCATAGAAACTTTACACAACCTAAGTTTAGATCAAATCATTAAAAAGCCAACTAGATTAAACAACACATTAGATCTCTTCTTAACCAACAGACCTGGATTAGTAGTTGATTATGATATTATCCCTGGTCTATCAGACCATGAGATCATAAAAATACACAGTCAGATAAAAGCAGTAGCCAATACAAAAACCAAAAGAAAAATCTTACTCTGGAATAAATGTAACCTAACACAACTACACCAAGCTGCATTAAACTTTCAACAAACATTCTTATTAGAAAAAGACATTAACCAACCAGTCGATGACCTCTGGAATTTCATTAAAAACCATCTTAAAAGCATTATAGAAAATCATATACCAACTAAATACACATCAAACAAAATAAATAAATGCTGGTTTAATAATAGACTAAAGAAGCTTTGTAAACAGAAGGAAAACCTATATAGAAAATTTAAAGAAACCAAGGCAGAAAGAGTTTACAAAAAGTATATAAAAATTAAACACCTAACCCAAAAAGTAAGCAGACAGCTGCAGAGTGAATACATAAACAATGTAATATCTAAAGATAACAACAAAAACCTATGGTCATACATTAAGTCTAAGAAAATGGAAACAACAGGCATAGCGCCATTAAAAGATGAACATAACATAATACATAATGATAATGAAACTAAAGCAAACATCCTAAACAAATACTTTGCATCAGCATTCTCAGCCCCAGGAGACAAAGACATATTTCTTAATTTGAACCAAGTAGACAACATAGAAGATTTAGTAGTACAAGAAAATGGAATTAAAAAACTATTAGCCAACACCAAACCAAATAAAGCGTCTGGACCTGATGGTATTCCAGCTAGATTACTCAAAGAACTAAGCAATGAGCTAGCCCCAGTGTTCAAAATACTCTTTCAGGCATCGCTTAACCAGGGCAGAGTACCAAAGGACTGGAAAGAAGCTAATGTCACCCCCCTATTTAAAAAAGGAGAAAAATCTGATCCAGGAAACTACAGACCAGTATCACTTACCAGCATCACATGTAAAATACTAGAACACATAATATGTAGCAACATCATAAACCACTTAGACAAACATAATGTCCTCACCCCATACCAACATGGCTTTAGGAAATATAGATCATGTGAAACACAACTAATAGGACTAATTGATGATTTCTCAAAAGGTTTAGATAATAGTGAACAAATAGATGCTATCTTACTAGACTTTTCCAAGGCTTTTGACAAAGTTCACCACCATAGTTTGCTTAAAAAATTAAAATATTTCGGCATTAACGGTCCACTGCATCAGTGGATTAAAGATTTTCTGATAGGGAGAGAACAAACTGTAATAATAAATGGCTCTAAATCAACACCAATAACAGTAAACTCAGGTGTACCTCAAGGAACAGTCTTGGGTCCACTACTATTTTTAATCTACATAAATGATTTACCAAATTGCATTAGTTCAGGAACAAAAGTCAGATTATTTGCAGACGATTGCATAATATATAGAACAATAAAAACAAAACAAGACACAGATATTTTACAAAGAGAATTAGATGAATTACAGAAATGGGAATCAAATTGGAGCATGTCTTTCCACCCAGAAAAATGTCAGTTGTTAAGAGTAACAAAAAAACTAAAACAAATTAATTCCACTTATCTTATTCATGGCAAACCAGTAACACAGACTAAAAACTCAAAATACCTAGGTGTTATAATAAATGAAAAACTGTCATGGAATCCACATATTGATGAAACTATAAAAAAATCCAACAAAGCATTAGGGTTTATTAAAAGAAATTTCTATAAATCAAATAAGAACATAAAACTAAAATGTTATTTAACCTTGGTTAGGCCAATAATAGAATATGCATCCACCGTGTGGGACCCCTCAACTCAAGAAAACATTAAGAAACTGGAACAAACACAAAATAGAGCAGTGAGATTCATAACAAACGAATATTCACATTTGACTAGGGTAACACCATTAGTAAAATCACTAAATTTAGAAAGCCTTCAGGACAGAAGACTCAAAAGTAAAGTAGCAATTATACATAAAACACTGAACCATAATCTTCAAATACAAAAACAAAATTTAATAAAATACTCTGAAAGACACAAAAATAAAGGCACATTCCTCGTCCCATATGCTAGGACAAATTTGTACAAATACTCCTTCTTCCCTAGTGCTATTAGAGCATGGAATGGGTTGCCTGAGCTAGCCAGAAAAACCAGTGACTTGGCAGAATTTAAGTCATTGGTTAATATGCATGACTAAATGCATGACGCGTAGGACGTAATCATCTTCTTTTTTGAAGTAACGTCTGTATTATATAAGATAAGAAGATTATATGGAGCGTACTTGCATCAATTCGTTTGGATCAGTCATAGAATTAAATTTGTAATAGAAACAGACTAACAATAAAAAAGCATTTTAAAAATTTAAAAAACAAAAGGGAAAGACCTGAATTCGAATTTGTGGCTCAAGGCTTCTCGGGTTTCTCAAGCTTGACACGTCGTGTTTTTAAATATTTCTATTACTATTCCTATTATTATTTCTATTATTATTCCTATTAGTATTTCTATTATTATTCCTATTATTATTTCTATTACTATTCCTATTATTATTTCTATTATTATTCCTATTATTATTTCTATTATTATTCCTATTATTATTTCTATTATTATTCCTATTAGTATTTCTATTATTATTCCTATTATTATTTCTATTATTATTCCTATTAGTATTTCTATTATTATTCCTCTTGCATACAAACTTCTGCATGCGGTCAAGCATGTTTATTTTCGTTAAGTTGATACAATGCTTATATCAACTCTCGATGTCTGTCTGCCTGGTAAGAAGTTTGCATACGTCATTTTTCCCCCCACACCCAATCAATCTGAAATGTTGTGCCACTATTTCTTTTACCAAGAAGTCGATTAACTATTGGCAATTATTTAATTTGATCTCTCGAACAAGGGAAAAAAAGTAGTACCCAACTGAAGTGGTGATATAAAAGCTTAATTAGTCCCCATTATGGGTAGCCGTTTGAAAGTAACTTCGAAACAAACAATGCATAACGATACAATCTTCTATTGTCATAAGCACCTCACTAGCAGAGTGGTTAGTATGTTGGCTAGAGGAGGCTTGAACAATGAGTTCGAATTCATATATAAGCTTTTTTTTATTAAAGTATTTTTTATGTTTTTCCTGTTTATTACTTCATGTCGCAGAAAAACTGTACCTGCAATTGTGCTGGGTTAGCCCTGACCTTAGCCACACCTGCGGGGTCAGGGTCGACTTCCGTGTGTAGCACGTCATACTCCATCAGCCAATCGTTTCCTTCGTAGCCTTTAAACGTAACTGGTGTATCCACCAGCTGGTGTGTCCTAGATAAAAGAAGAGCCTGCAAACCGAAACAGATTTCAACAATTGGATTTTTCTCTTAGATAGTTTTAAAACTACACTGTAACCTTCACGCGTGCTCAAATAAAATATTTCAACATCTTAATTGCAGTAAAATTGTGACAAAATTTCATTTTGAAGCTCAATATGAATATTTATACGCGTCAGACCTAACGTCAAAACGAGCACAGCAAACGCAATACGTCACGTTTCCAAACAACAACAACAACAACAACAACAACAACAACAACAACAAAAAACGAAAAAAAAGCAGTAATGTCCAAAAGTATAATATAATGGAAGGTTAATATAGAAAAGGAAAGAGAAAGATCAGGGTCGGTCAGTTGATTCTTTGTAGCATTTAGTTAAATGTACTTGTCAATACTTTTCAATAGATTTACTCAAATATTTTGGTATTTGTTTTTAAAAAATCTCATACAATGATTTTGAATATGTATGTATCATAGACTTATATACACTACTAGACTGGAAACCGGAAATAAATTCTTATCCGCGACTGATCGATCGTGAACATTTTGTAGAAAGTTGGATCAAGGCGTTGTTTTGTAAAGTAGTTCAAAGAAGTAAAGTTGTTGTTTTTTTTCAACCCTAACCTATGTAACATATTATTTTATTTTTTTAGATCTAAATCTAGTAATTGATTATCAAAAATACACAAAAAATCACAATTGAGTGTTGCATTCAGTCTTTTGATAAAGAATATTATGTATCTAAAAATTGCAAAATAATAATTATGAGACGAGAGTACTTTTATTTTTGATGTTCATTTACTAGATCTAGATCTAAAAATTAAATTATATGTTACATAGATTAGGATTTTTAAAAAAAGCCTCCACTTCTTTTCAATACTTTACAAAACAACGCCTTGATCCAACTTTCTACAAAATTTTCACGACATTTTTTGTAGTGTTAAAAAGTCTCCATATCTACTAAATATAGTAGAGAATCTATATAAGTCTATGTTATGTATTTACATATGTGTATGTGTGTGTTTAAAAAGATGAGCGGAAATACTAAGTTTGCTCCACCATCTTGTCGGTATTTAAGAAATTTTTGCTTGCGTTTTTTAGGGTCAAAATGGTGACGATGCCATACTTTAAATAAATCTCTGGTCAATCATGTTGAGTTTTTATAACGAATCACTGTTACATATTCTTTGATGGCACATTTTTTAATTAAATTTCTTTAAATTTGTGTTTATTTTAGGACCTTACCTGGTGGGGCATTGTGGCCATCAGCAGCGTCCCTGATCTTGCAGGAGAGCCACTAGCGTCCACGGGGTGCCAGTCGAAGCTGACGTACCCCTTGTTTCTTGACCTGCTGACGCAATATTTCACTTCCGGGTTGTGGGAATATACACCCGCGTACTTGTCGAAGAAGTTGACCTGAGAACCGTCACCCCTGGGCGACGCGCCAGCGTAGGCCACCTGTAGCAGCCCGTTGTACTGGCCGCCAGCTTGGGGCTCGAAGGTGATCTCCTGGGCGCCCTGGTCTATCCTTGCCCTTACGGGGCTAGAGAAGTACAAGATGAACTTGCGGCTCTGGTTGGGGAGCTCGTTGCCCGGCTCACTCAGCTCCATGACGAACTTCGTGTTGAAGGCGTTGATGTCTCCAGCGGTGTAGGCGTAGTTGACGTTCACCGGGCTTTGGGTGTGGGCGGGCGGCTGCTGGGTGCCCTGGGGGCTGCCTGAGCCGTCTGTCACAGTGGAGCCGTCACACTTACCTTGGTAAGGCTGCTCTAGCCATGCACCACGGGGCAATGTAGTAATGCCGACGATGTTTACAGCCAACCTGGAGAAATCAATAAAATTATATGTAATTTTTTTTTAATGTAGTGAGTTACCTATTTAAATTGTTTTACATATAAAATTAAGGACTATTACTCCCAGTAAGTCTTTGACTATTTAAACCGTGATTGAATTCACACTGACCGTTTAAAAATAGAATATATGACCAGCAAATTAAACAAAATCCTTTAAAAAACGTTGATCTAAGGGCAAGAGCTCAGCAATTGAATGCCAAAAGCTTTTAGCGTCAAGGCTTCGACCCGAACCTCACTGATGAATAATAAGCTGTAGATGTCACGAGAATGCGTTTCTGCAGTGAAGAATGCAAGAAAACGCTTTTAGAGTCGATGCTTCGCCCCGAACCCCACTAATAAATAATGAGCTGTAGATGTCAGGAGAATGGGTTTTGTAATTTCTTACTACCACATACAAAAAGAAAAAGCATTGGTTTGTCCGATGGGGGGAAGGTGATTGCATGTATAGCACTTCCACCTGTTTATATTATATAGATATTCGACTAATTTTGTTCACATACTATGATTTCTCCATAAAAGTAGGACCGCCCCCCCCACTCAAAGGGTTTAGATGGGAAGGGCAGTAGAGGTATTCGCTCCTCCCCTTCCAATCGGCCAACAGGTGAATGACATAATATAAAGACCGGTTAAAATACCAATTACAAGTTTTAATCATATAGATATTTAATTGATTCTGTTAGCAAGCTGTGATTTTTTCAAATAAATAGGACCGCCCCCCCCCACTCGAAACTTTTTTATGGTGGAGGGGGCAAATTGATGCCATCGCCCCCTCCCGACCCTACCACATCGGCCAAAATACTAGAAAGGGGGGGGGGGCAAAATAATAAAAAAAAAGGTCAAAATATAAATAATTAGTATATATTATTAACATAAGTAACAAATTCGTATACAAATTGTGTGAATTCTATACTAAAATTCGTCCGGCCCGTTGGGGGGGGGGGCGATCGCTCCTACCGCCCCCCCCCCCCCGGATCCGCCAGTGATGTATGACATATGTGTCCACGAAGCGAACTTTCTCAAATTTAAACAAAATATGTTGTAACGCAGCACGAGTTAATGTACGTAATTTCAGCTTGATAGGATCATGAAAAGTTATCTAAAGATATGATATTTTTCCAATCGTGAAGAAAAAATGGAAATTGAAAAATGAAACTTACTTGTAGTCGTTGGATGGGGCTTTGGTTTTAATAATCACGTGACTTCCAGTGTGCTGACAAGTGGAGGGCGTACACACGTGCATTCCAGGAGTGAAGCCAGTGTGCCAAGTGGTGTCAGTTTCCAAAGCGTATTGAAACTGATGGAACATAAAAACGAACATTAGACTATTGTTTCGTAGATCAGTTGTTGTTTTTTATTTGTTTTCTTAAAACATTTGTATATTGTTAATTGGATGCCGACTTTTACAACATTATTATAGCAGCAGACATTTATTACGTCATCAATGTGTGTCTACTTACGTGGTCGAGACCGGGGAAAGCTTCTGGGCCAAGATTGACGTCTATTGTGAGGTCGTGGGATGCAGTACAAGTGGCGGTCAGGGAGATATCCCCCGGCGCCCTGGCCTGTCTCCTACCGGAGCAAGTGGTCTCTGCAGGGTGGTTGGTCCAGTCCTGGGGTACCAAGTAGTGACCAATATAGTTAACTGCGAAGTTCATAGTTCCTGGAAAGAAGACAATGTTACTTTCTCAAATGTCTTATTTCCTTTGTCAGTACAAGTACGAAAAACAAAAAAGCAGACAAATACATTAACGTGCCCTTATATATAATTTGACGTTATTTAGCCAAGGCATAATATTGATCATGTTGTATGTGCTGAGACTTGGGACGAGCCCCCAACCAAAAAGCACGCGGAGTCTGAGTGCTCTGAATTGTACTGGTCAGGTCTTAGTCCCGTTGGCTTCTACTACAGGCCGAACTTCGAGTCAAGGGCCCAGGCTGCGGTAGGAAATGGAAAGCGTATCTCAAATAATTTTTCACTGTTCCAAATCAAATTGGCTGAATTCCTTTTAGACAGCTGTGAGAAGCCATCTGCTTTCGACCTCAATGGTGACATACGTGCAAGGCGCACAATAACAAGGCTTCAAGAAATACTAACACATTAATCAACACATTAATCTATTAATGTGTAGGCGTGATGGCTGACTGGTAAAGTGCTTTGCCCGAGTGGTCTCTGGTTCGAATCTCTTTGAGAACTGATATTTTTAAATTTCAGGACGCACTTAGGCTCACAAAACTCTAATGGGTACTTAAAAATTAGTTAGGGAAAGTAAAGGCGGTTGGTCGTTGTGCTGGCCACAGGGACAGGTGACCGTTACATCATCTGTCTTATAGATCGCAAAGTCCTAAAGGGATTGCTTTACTATTTTAAGTTACAAATCTATGAATATGTAGTTAACCTTATCAAAAGTGGAGAAAGATGAGAGATTTTGGACATTATATTCAATATTGAGATGAGATGAGATTAATTAAAAAGTATTTGTCAAACTTTAAAAAAAATTTTTTTAAGTAAACCAGGCTTAAACACAGCACATTCACACACAAACACAAAGCAACACATTCACACACAAACACAAAGCAACACATTCACACACAAACACAAAGCAACACATTCACACACAATCACAAAGCCATACATTCACACACAAACACAAAGCCATACATTCACACACAAAAACAAAGCCACACATTCACACAAACACAAAGCCATACATTCACACACAAACACAAAGCCATACATTCACATAAACACAAAGCCATACATTCACACACAAACACAAAGCCACACTTTCACACGCAAACACAAAGCCATGCATTCACACACAAACACAAAGCCATACATTCACACACAAACACAAAGCCATACATTCACACACAAACACAAAGCCACACATTCACACACAAACACAAAGCCGTACCTTCACACAGAAACACAAAGCCATACATTCACACACAAACACAAAGTCATACATTCACACACAAACACAAAGCCATACATTCACACAAATACGTGCTCACACAAAATCTTTCACTCAAAAAAGGTCATGCACTGATACATGCACTAACACATGTACTAACACATGCACTAACACATGTACTAACACATGCACTGATACATGCACTAACACATGCACTAACACATACACTGACACATTCACTGACACATTCACTGACACATGCACTAACACATGCACTGACACATGCACTAACACATGCACTAACACATGCACTAACACATGCACTGACACATGCACTGACACATGCACTGATACATGCACTAACACATGCACTAACACATGCACTAACACATGCACTGACAGATGCACTGACACATGCACTGACACATGCACTTGCCTGACGAGTTGGGCACTCTAATTTTAACAGTCTTGCCGCCATCTTCAGCCGTGCAGTGAGCGGCATCACAGCTTCGCATGAACGTCCTCCCCCAGTTACTCTTAGGTTCGGCTGCCCACTGCAGATGTAGAGAAATAAAGGACATCAAACTTGCCCTGGCTGTTAACAGACAGTTTTTCATCCTAGAACTAAAAAGCAGTGGCGTAGCTCGTGTGGGGACTGGGGGAGGGGGGTCCAAATTAGAAAATCCCTCCCTGGTCCCACTTGAAAGGATCCCCTAAATGAGTGTCCAAAATGTGTTTTTACATTAAATATACAGCCATTATCTCAAGTCATGATGTCGAAGTCAAAATGCAGGGGCCCTAAACAGGTCAATCCCATCCCCCCCCCCAACCCAATTCCTAGCTAAGCCACTTCTATAAAGCATTATTTGCAATTTTAGAGAAAAATGAATGGGACACCGCGCTTAGGTTTAAGGAACGTCTGTAAGTTCTAGGAAGCTTCCAGTAAACACTATCGCTATTAAGTTAAAAGACAAAGGTTCAAACTCCAATTAGGAGTGCTAATGACTAATGAAGGATGCTGTAGTGTTAAAGAAGCTGTCATGTGTAAAGCACGCCTATTGGTAAGACAAAGGGGAAAAAAATACGTTAACTCATGTCCAGGCCATAACACAATCGGCCACATCTTACAGCGCCATCTTCAACTCGACTACAGTATTCCGTTGCACCTCATTCTTCCAATTGGGATTTTGTTTTGACTTCATTTTCCTTAGTTTAATTAACTCCTCGCGAACTATACGTTTGTTTTATGTATTGTATAGAAAATATCTATATTTTTTAGACCTCTCGGGCTTAGCGTCCCCCACTCTACTCCCCAAGAGTGACAGAAAGAGAAACACCCATGGGGTATTCCACAATTAGACTTCACGTTGACATTCAGACCAAAGGGAAACAATGCGCCGGAAATGGTACAGTTGCCACCGGGAACTTCCAACTATGTTGGACGTGTCACAGTTGTAATTAGTGTCAGTTACAAAAAACAAAAATGTCTTTAACTTTTACAGAATCATGCTCGTGGCTACAATCTATGAATGGTAGAAGTAACTGTTGTTTCAACTATATTTAAATTGTATCTGTTGTTTTTTAATTGCTTTATTCAGCTACATTTACATTTACTTGATTAATAAGTGAGATCAAAATCTTCTCAGTAACAGATTTTCACCTTGGCAAACGAGGGATCTAGAGATCATAGAGGCCAGCCTTTGTATAAATGAAACTGTGGGTACTAGCCAGAGTCATAGCGGGTATTATTTACTTCCTTAGATATTGCTTATTTTTCATTGACCTTTAAGTGCTTGTTTCTCTTCTCTGACTTATCAGCGTGGCGGACTGGCTATATGGGCAATCGGACTAATGCCCGGTGGGCCGGCCCCTAAATGGTGGGGCTGCCGAATGGGCCTCATTAGGTGCCAGTAAGTCCCGTAAACGTGAATGGCCTCTCCTTACCTTTTATACAAGATCTTTACATACTTTAACTATGTAAATACTAGTCACATATTCCGAAATAATGGATTAGATTCTACCCGTAAACAGTGCTTCTGTGAGTTTCAACTCTCTGTACACACTAAGAGATTAACAAACAACACAATATCCTATATTTTTTATAGTCCTAGATAAGTCGAACAAGTGAAAACATACTCGTGCGAATCTTAAACGGGACTCGCGTGGGTCTATCGAGACGATACTCCAGAACGCGTAACACACGACAAGGCAGCCACCAAATGTTTGGCTTTACTTTTAAAGCTGCTATTGAATTGTAGATTGAGATTTCCTATAGCCCCTTGAGATGTCCTATAGCCCCTTGAGATTTCCTATAGCCCCCTTGAGATTTCCTATAGCCCCCTTAAGTTTTCCTACAGCCCCCTTGAGATTTCCTATAGCCCCTGTGTCTACTCACATGTAGGGAAATAGCACGTTAAAGAAACTCACGTTTGCATACATATCCTATGAAATTAAGTTCTGGGCCAAATCGTATGGTGATGCTCGGGCCGATTTTGACAGCAAGTCCGCTCCTGCTTATAAGTAGGCCCGATCTTAGAGGTGTGCAATATGTCTAAAAGTACTGGGCCTCGAGGACCCTAGGTGGCTTTACACATATGACTGCCGCGATACTGTACCTGTGTTTAGGCTTTAATTGTAGTTCACAAAGATTGTTTTAAAATCTGTTTGCATTTTTTGCATACTTTATTCAGAGGTAATTATAGAAGCCTGCGTTTTGTGAGCACCAAGAAAATGACACTGGTTTTCAAAAAGATGTCGGGAAAAAAAACTAAATAAAAACACTATTATATTCTTGTAAATGATTTACAAAAGCAAGCAAAATAAAAATATAATTTAAAAAAAATAAATCTTATTTTAAGTGAAGGAAGATCATTGTTTAATTGCTGCAATATATGAGAATATATCTCGATATTGCAAAGTGTAGGCCTATCTTCCCTTTTTCTAGACCAAATAAAATTAATTGATTACCTGTAATAAACTAATTTGTTAATATTTTTTAAAATTAATGTCGTCGACAAGAATTAGGCGAAATTTCAATTTGATCCGAGAATGAGAAGTGGGAGACAAAAAGTGTCAGGAATCCACCCAGACAGACAGACAGACAGACGGAGTGAGCTAATATAAGCTTTATTTGTTACATTTTTTAAGAGGGTACATTCAACATAGAAGACAAAAAGGGAATAAGTTTAGACCGTCAATCAAAGGGGAGGTAGCACTTAGAGAGCTTGCGTTAACAAAAGGCTATGTTTTGATGGGTCTGTTTCGTGTGAAAAATGTTCTTCAGTGAATCAAAGTCCTAACCTACAGACTCGACTTTAATTTGCTGTAATTTATTAGTTATTCGGAACCGAATAACTTTAACCGAAAAAACGCATAGGGAAGGCTGCCTCGACATTCGCTAGACTCAGGACAAGAGTTTGGGAAAACCATAAGCTAACTACGGTGACCAAAATGGAAGTCTACAAGGCATGCGTTATGAGTACACTGCTGTATGGCAGTGAATCATGGACCACCTATGCAAAGCAAGAGAGAAAACTGAATTCATTCCATTTGAGATGTCTCCGTAGGATCTTGAATGTCACAAGGAAAGAAAAAGTGTGCAATACTGAGATCCTTGCGCGATCAGGTATTCCCAGCATCTTTACAGCCCTCAGACAACGCCGTTTGCGCTGGCTTGAACATGTTCGCCGGATGGAGGACAAGCGCATCCCGAAAGTCATCCTCTATGGTCAACTCGCGACTGGCACAAGAAAAACTAGTCGCCCCCACCTCCGTTACATAGATGTAATAAAACGTGACCTCAAATCAGTGAACATCAATACTGACAATTGGGAAGACATAGCTCTAGGCCGCAACAGGAGGAGAGAGACAGTGACCAAGAAAGTTATGGACAGTGAAAGTACATGGGTCTCAGCCCAGGAAGAAAAACGCACAATCCGAAAAAAGTCCAGCTCCTCCTCCACCGAAGCAAAAGCCACCTTAACCTGCGCTATCTGTGGACGGGAGTGTCTCTCCAAAATAGGGCTCCACAGCCACATGAGGAAGTGTGCTCTGAGATGAACCATAGTCGTTCTACGACTGAAGGAGGCCAATGAATTAGTTATTCATTTCACATATATTACTGCAAAGGATCTTAATACTGGTAAATGCAATGGCTTATAAATGAGATAGTCTGCGGATCTAACATTCAACGACGATTTCATAAATACGGGATGAACAGTGAGATAGATAGGTAGGACGTCGATTATCCGGACTAATTTAAGGCGGATAATCGATCGTTCGGAAATCCGAATGCGGAAAATATTAATCGGTCCATTTCAATTAAATAGACAATGTGTTCGACAGATTTTAACAACCTGGTCATATAGACATGTAGTCCTAGTGTAGTGTGTATAGTTGATGATGTTGACCATTACGCGTTTTTTTTCCTTGGGCATACGCAATAGTGTTGAGTGGTCAGGTAAAGAAACAACACATTGGCATGGCCAGTTAGGCATGTTGATCTATTATACCCGTACACTAGTTACAGAGGTCAAGTGTTTCTTAACACTCCATCATATTTTTTTCTTTGTTTGATAATCCTAATTTTGGTGCTTTGGATCAATGTCTTCTCTTCGATTTTAAACTTCACTGTAAGGTTTTCCGTTATATAAAATAAAATATATAATAAGTCAATAGAATTAAACAATGAAATAAGCTTTCATTTTAAAGGTTTTAATACAAAGCCAAAAATACGCAGAAACACATGCACATTTTTTTGTGTGCAAAGTATGTAAGAAACATCTTCCTTAATTATTAGGCCTACTGATTTTTTCGTGGTTTCAATAATAAAAGGGCACGGTATTAAGCCTAAGTCAGGTGTGTAAAAAGTCGTCCTGCCCTGATACACAGTGGCTAAGTAGGCTTCGCATCGTAAGTAAAAAAAAAAACAGCAATAATGAGGAGTTACTTGACACTCTCAAAGTATTCAGAATATCGTTATCAAATTAAGGCAATTTACGCAGGAGTAATATTCAAGTTTACACGCTAGGAAAAGTAATTTAACAGCAAAATGTATATACAGTGTAGTATACTGTCTTAGCGTGTTATGTTTATCCTATCTGACTTAAAAATGATCAATCTCTGTCAGTAAATTGAGTGTCAAGGACTAAATTAATAAAATAAGGAGTAGGGGGTGTTTAGCTCTCCCTTTAAAGATAGGTCTGGTCGTGTCTTTTACGCTAATATACACAAATCTGAGCCTTATACTTTTTTTTCTACAAAATAATTAGTTACTGGCTTAGTGGGCTATGAAATCGGTTTGTGTTCGGTGTAGCAAAAGGTCACTCGTTTAGGTGTGTGATCTTTAGTCCAGCTTACTAATTGAGATTTATATCCAAGTAAGCAAACTCGACATTCGTGAAGAGGTGTGGCCTGTAGTTCAGCCACGTGATTGAGATTTTTCTCCAAATAAGCAAACACCCCTGTAGAGGTGTGGCTTGAAGTCCAGTCCCTAAATAAGATTAGCTTACAAGTAAACAAACTCAGTTCCCTCGAGTGACCACTGGAGAGTACCTACGTCCATTCCATTGTATCTGACTTGTGATCACCTGTCTATCAATGGACTCAATGTGATGGACTAATCAAATAAAAGGGGGTGGGAGCTGTTAATCTCTAGCCTTGTTTCCTGTGTAGAGGTGTCGCTTGAAGCCCAGCCACCTCCCCTAATAAAGATTTACTAACAAGTAGACAGACTCAGTTCACTCGAGAGAGTGTAAATATGCGGACATGAAACATCGTCCATCGTATTTGACTTGTGGTCACCTGTCTATCAATAAACGCAATGTGATGAACTAAATAAATAAAAGGGGGTGGGTTCATCTCTACCTGTGGAGATAAAGCCACACTGCTCCACAGACGTCTGGTCAGCGTGACATAATCAAGGAATATAACATGTTTACATGTGAATTAACCCACTCAACGGTCTAGAAAAAATGAAACTATGCGCCATCCATTGCTGCTCTGTATGTAAAGCGCAGTTATAATGTAAAGTTTCATTTCTATTTATATTAACACGCCTTTTCATAATAAAAGATGTTTGGTGCATATTCCTACAGGCTCTATTTTTAAAGCACATTATTGTGTTTTAATATAAACATCAATACATTCTATAACAGACAATAATGGAACGAGGTCCACTTTATGCATATTAAATAGGTACAAGGTGCACTTTTTACTATTTGGCTAACTATCCTGCAGTGGTATTCGACCGGAGGCGAATATGGCCGAATAGTGAAATAGGCCGAATATTCGGCCGGAGCCGGAGCGACTATCCGGTGCACCCTACCAACAATATAAAGAAACTTCAAATGGCAGTCCGGAAATTTGATATTCCGGATAACTGACGTCCAGATAAACGACCATCTACAGTATTAATTACTGTAGTTAGTTTTATTTATAACTATATGAATTAGTATCACTTGACATGCAAGGTCAGATGTATTACCTGTATCAAGGACAATTCAGAGACAACTTTGCTGTTGTGGAGCGTGATCGTCAACGTTCCACCGTGACATTCTCCGTCAATGTTGCCACTACCCCCGTCTCCGGCTAACAAGGACACATAGAAGAAATATTTTATAGAACTTGCAAAGCAAATAAAAAGAGTAAGTGAAACAACTATGAATGATGCATAAACAGGTAATACAACGATTTATAAGGATATACAGCACAATAATTTAATACTGTAAGAGTAAAAAGTCGATATTATTGTTCTGTGTGGTCTGTCTGTCCGTCCTTCCGTCACGTTTAAATCAAAGTTAGGCTCTACCAATAGAGATCTAGGGTTTAAGAGCATAAGAAAGTCCCTGTGGCTATTTCAGATTTAATTATGTTTAATTTTGTATTGGAAGGAAAATCTAACGATCGGCAGCTCATAACCTTCAACTTGTAATCTGTTCAATTTTTTTCACAACACTTTCATCGTCCATCGTTTCCTGAATGGTGTTTGTATTGAAGTATCTAGATCTATCAATCAATAATTATCCGAAGGATTATGACACTAGCGGATCCAGAACTTTTGAGGGGGGGGGGAGGCGATTTTCTGTCAAAATCCTAACCCTAAGGCCCATTAAACCCTAATCCCCTTGTAGAAACACACACACAACATATATATTTCATGGGCGTAGCCAGGGGGGGGGTTGGGGTTCAACCCCTCCCGAAATGAAATCCCCCCCCCCGAAGGGGGGGATCGGAATTTAGTGACTGATTTTTTGCTTTGATTTTGTTTTGATTTTAGGTGAGATTTTAATACTAAACCATCACTTGCACCAGCGCAACCAAGGGGGTTTTGGGTTAAAAAACCCTACCAGGGGGTTTTGAGTTTAAAACCCCCTACCAGGGGGGTTCGAGTTCAACCCCCCCCCCTACAAGGGTTTTTTTCAGTTAAAACAAAACAAAAAAAAGGCAAACGACAATCCCCAAACTCCAAGAGCACAGTTAAGGAAGATTTTGATTTTAAAACCCCCTCCACAATTTACGATAAACCCCCTCTTCAATATAAAAAAAAGGCAAATTACACACTCAAAATTCTATGAGCGTAGCCAAAGGGATTTTGATTTTACCCCCCCCCCTCCTCAGTAGGGTTTGAAGCTAAAAAATACCTCTTCAAAATAAAAAAAAGGGAATTACGGGCTCAAAATGTTATGAGCGTAGCTAAATGGGTTTTTGGGTTTTAGTTTAAACTTCCCTTCAGCGGGGTTTAAAGGTAAAAAAATACCTCTTTAATAATAAAGACAAAGCAAATTATACACTCAAAATATTATGAGTGTAGTCAAAGGGGTTTTGAGTTTAAACTTCCCTCCAGTGGAGTTTGAAGCTAAAAAAAAACCTCTTCAATATAAAAAAAAAAAAGCTTAGCCCCGAGCTGGTGGAGCTCCTAGTGCTCCCCCAGACCCCTTTGCTGGCAATAGCAATTTTTCCACTAACTCCGGCTAGAACCTATTCTAGGGCACAATAAACGTCTTCCGAAAGAATGAAGGGTCAGAATGTAATGAAGATTGTGTACACACACACACACACATAGATACATATAATTTTTTTTTCGCGGAGAGGGGGTGGGGTCGGGGTTGGGTTGTATTTAGATCTATCATACTTACCTGAAGGCATCACCGGACAATCAAAGTTTGTATTGTGTCTGTTGATGGAGCTCAGGCAGTATGGCTTGACTACCGGGTTGGCCCCCTTGAAGACGTGGGTCATTAAGGCGGCCCCCCTTACAACTGGCACCTAGACAATGGTAAAGTAAGAATTCACGTTTCTTCAAAATAATTACAGCTAATAAAGTTTTTTTTGTCGACGAATCTTGCATGATACCCCAACGGAATAACAGACTAATGGATAGGTAAACGTAAAAAAAAGGCAGTGCTGGATCTACCTCTAGGCAACATAAGTCTCACCCCCCCCCCCCCCAGTTGTTTGAGTGCTCATGTCTCCAGGGATATTCTTAATCATTCTAAAAAAGGAGAAAGGAAACTAGTCTTATTTTGATCACAATGGTATAGGACCTAATCTTGTACTGGGCATATCATTTTTTGTTTAGATTACTGAAAGGAATATGCTATGTTCTAAAAAGAAGTGCCCCTTTCAGACCCTGTGATTTATGGGATTGATGATGTAAAGGTCATCTGTGTATGTGAGCAAAAGTTAACGAGTGTGTGATGTGGCCAGCACAACGACCAACTGCATTTACTTTTCCCCATCTAATGTCACGTACCCATAAGAGTTGAGTGGACTGAAAGGATCCAAACATATCTCAAAATTCAAAACCCCAGTCTTCACCTGGATTTGAACCCGAGCAATAATGACCCCTGGATTATCCTTTTCTGTGGGCAAAAGAGATCAACAAGATTTGTCTTTGCATCTTATTGTATACACCATATTTAGTGGCGCTATATTATTTCTAGCAACGAAATGTTCTTCGGTTTTATAATTTTAAAGAGAATGGAAAGATTTATTCATGAAGAGTAGCCCCTCATCCCTTTCAAAATGTCCGCGATATTTTCTATTTTTAGCTTACTTCCATCGAACCGCCATTGCCGTGGTAGATAAAATTTGCATAAAGCTCTCCAAACGCACTCAGTTCCGGTTCACCAGCACCATGTATAGACACTCTGACACCAGACTTGCCTGCAACAAACAGGTTGTATTCATCTAAGTAAATTTAATTGCATTTAGGGTTCTAATATTTGGCTATCTTTCAAAACAGTTGATATATAACTTAAACAGCGAGTAATGCAAAACGTTTTCAAGTACATAGGCACCATCATTCGTCTTCAACGATAGTCTCAAGTAAAATAAAAGTAAAGGTCACCTTTAATACCTTGCCATCTATTGGGCAAATATTGAAAAAGGTCATCTGTTTCTGTGGTCCACAGTTAACGAGGGTGTCATGTGGCCAGCACAACGACCAACCACTTTTTCCCCCAGCTAACAGTTAGAACTGGGTGAACTCAAAGGCGCCATAAAAATCACGAAATTCAAAATTCCTGTCTTCACCAGGATTTGAACCCGAAACCCCTGGGTTCGTTAGTCTCAAAAGATAAGTATGGGACAGTGTCTGCATGTGGGTATGATTAAATAAAAATATTGGGAGTCTTGTAACAAAAAAAATAGTACCAGAAAATCCCGCTAAAGGCGTTCCGTCTGGCCCAGAAGTCATCTGCCTCAGATTGGATCCCATGTCATTCAGCTTGTTCCATGGCTTTCCTTGTTCCCATGCAGACTGCTGCTCCATGAAGTCGGTTCGTTTGGGGTCACTCCAGCGGTTCATAGGGTTAGCATCAAGCACTGATCCCTGATTGGTCAGCAGCACTATTAGACGGGAAGAGCAAATGGATAACAAAGTTTGTCAGACAAGAAAAAACAAAGGAAAAAAAAAAACAGACGTTTTTTTTAAATAGACAGGAACTTACAGGTTAAAAAGACAGGCAAACTGATAAATAGATAGATAGATAGATAGATAGATAGATAGATAGATAGATAGATAGATAGATAGATAGATAGATAGATAGATAGATAGAGATAGTGTGATGTACTTGTTCAGGCTGTCTTGAGGTCAACTCTCGATGACTAATTTCAATTAATTACTCTGCAAGCGTTTGAGTTTTATTGTTTGGGTGTATTCAGTGTAGTTGATCAACAATACAGAATAAACAAGACGATCGATGTAACGAGTAAAGAGATGTGGTCAACACTGATGAACAGTTCATACTATATTTATTCTTATAAAAGGCCACAGTAAAAGTCTCTGTCAAAATAAACACGTCTTTACCCTAGAGGATTCTATCGCTAACTGATTTTCAGGTCTCTAACCCAAAATATCCCAAACGTCACTAGTCCCGTTAAATATACGTCTTCTATGGTGCATCGCTAAATAACTAATACTGTAAACTATGTGTCTAACAATAGATAGACAGGCAGACATATAGATAGATAGAGATAGATAGACAGGCAGACATCTAGATAGATAGATAGATAGATAGATAGATAGATAGATAGATAGATAGATAGATAGATAGATAGATAGATAGATAGATAGATAGATAGATAGATAGATGGATAGATATATTCTCACCTTGATATGGAGTTTGAATAATGGGCCATATGTCTTTGTTCTTGATGTGGTTAGTGGCGAAGTGACCAGTGGGCAGAGGTCCCCTTTGCCTCAGGTTACCAGTTCTTTGAGGTGTTGCCTTGTTGCTTATCTCATGGGTCACGCCGAAGAGACTGATTGGATTGGTTGTATCGAATGGTGCATCCTGTGCTGCGTGGCAATCAGGCACATTGGGCAGAGCCCCCAGGGCCTTGTTAACTAAAAGAACCAAATCAAAAGACTATGTTTTATAATTTTTAGCTATCATCTGGCAAAAAAAAGGAGGTTGGAGTAGATTTTGTATTCGAGTCATATTGAATTTTGTTTTTGTGTCAATATATTATTAAACATTTTAAATTCTTGGCGTCTTTCTTCCGATGCCATTCTTTCCGATAACCTTCATGTCCAAAGTATTTGATAAGCAAATATTGTGGACAAAATTTGTCATGTTCTATATCACTTTTTGAATCTACGAAGCCAAAATTGAGGTCTTTTCTTCGTACCTTTGGACAAAAGTGGGCATAGGGAGGCCGACTGAGATGAAATAGGTTTCTGTACTTAAGTGTATTTCCACATTTTAACAATGTGCCCCTAAAAATATTTTATTCTCTAAAATGGATTTTAAACTGGGATAAAGACAAGAAAGACCACAACTCCTGTTCGGGCCGGATTTAAGTAAGTGGATGCCCTCGGAAGGTTTTTTAAGAGTTTTTTTTTTTAATGGTATTTTGAAGAGTTTAAAAAAAATAAACCTTATTAATTCTAGACATAAGTAGTCTATTTTCACATTAAATAGAATTTTCCTTACATTTAAAATTACTGCACTGTTGTAAACCAGACCCCAAGCCCCTTTTTGTCCTTGTAAAAAGATCTGCTGGACAATGACTTTCAAGAAATATCTTGCTCATTAGAGGACTAATGTGAGTACTTATGTTTTAAGTACATTTAAGCTTGTTTTTCAATTGTAGAATGTGTTATCTTTCTGACCTCTTTTATTATTATTTTTTAAAAATAAGAAGTGTAAAGTTAAGGACATGTGGATGTCTTGATAAGAAAAATACAAAACATGATGAATCAACACACAAAAAAAAGGAAAACTTGTATCATGAAGGTTGTTTTGTTTTAAGGTGCTCGTTGTAGGGCACGTTTGAGTGCAAGTCAGATAAGTGAAGTTCAGAAAATCAATGGAGAGAGAGAGAAAGTGAGAAAGAGAGAGCGAATGGGAAAGATAGCTTGGGAGAAAATAAGTAAGTCACAGCACAGTGTGTAACGATTCGACCTTGAAAAAATGTAACTAAATTATTGCAAAAAAAAAAAGAAATCCTTCTAAAAAAAAAAAACAAAAAAAAAAAAACGATTTAGAAGAATTTAAGTGAAATATGATAATTCAAAAAAAACATACAGATCCTACTTTGTGTTAAATAAAATAATACACTTTTAAACTTTTTGTTGATGTTATTGTCACTGTAAAGTATTAAGATAAAAAATGGAAAGTACGTGGATCGAAACCAATGCTATTCGCGTTATTAGCGCAATGCTCTATCAGATCACCTAACCTGTCATCACTAGCGGATCCAGAACTTTCGAGTGGGGGGGGGGGCGATTTTTTTTCCAAACCCTAACCCTAACTCGCAGTAAACCCTAACCCTATGCATAAACGCGCGTATAGCACATATATATATATATATATATAATGTGTGTATGTGTGTGAGAATAAAAAAAGCATTGTTTCTCAACCTTCGGCGAAAAAAAACAATTAAAAAAAAACAGCCATATTGAAGCCTTTTTTATGGCAGTTAGGGGGTATGGGGGAGCGCTGTAAGCTCCTCCAGTGGGGTTCGACGCCAAAAGCGTTTTCTTGCAATCTTCACTGCAGAAACGCATTCACCCTATTAAAAAAGGACCTTTTGAATAATGTTTTAGTTGAAAATATGATAATATGAATTAACAGGTCCTTACTACATTGCAAATACAACCGATTTCTTCCTTGTAAAGAGATGATACCCCGCATATTAGATTAAGGCTTATATATATAAACAGAGAATAACAAAAAGTGGTCATACTACAACTAGAGCAGTGTTTCTCATACTTCGGCAAAAACAAAAAAGTCACGTTGGTAACCTCTCCCTTGTCAGCTAGGGGAGCGCTGTAATTCTAATAAAATTCAAACATACTTCATTATGACGTTTCACAATTGTGCGTATTAAGATTTGCACAAAATTTGTTGTGAATGAATAATGAATTAAACGCCATAACATTTCAATTATGCATTTTTTTTTAATGTTTCCACAGATCAGCCTCAGCCCTTAGGGAAGTAAATGCCTAAGCAGATGCCACACGTTTGATTTCAAATATAATTAAATATACTTGTATCTATTCATTATGCTCCACAAATACGATGGATTGACGAATGATGATGTGGAGGCAGATCTGCAACAATTTAACGTTCGCACGAAAAATCTCAAGAGAAATCTGAATGGATTTGCTGATACAGGCTAAAGCCCTCCATTGGGTGTAGGGCAACTGGGATGGAAGGGTTTGTTGAAGCAGGCCAGAACCCTCCAGGAGGTGTAGGGCCACTGGGATGGAAAGGTGTGTTAAAGCAGGCCAGAACCCTCCAGGGGGGTGTAGGGCCACTGGGATGGAAGGGTTTGTTGAAGCAGGCTAAAGCCCTCCAAGGGCTGTAGAGCCACTGGGATGAATCAGTACGAATTTTATACTTTCGTCGATTCATGAAAGCATATTAAGAATTCCATGTAAAAAAAAATATGGATAGAGCTGATAGTATATAGCGAATACCTACAGTTTCTACTATGTACTTAAATTCATCTATACTAAACAATACATATCTAACAAATAATAAATGTTTACATACATAGTAACAGCAGAGACCAAAAGAAGATCATGACAAAGTTTTTTTTGTTCCTTTTCAAAATGAGTCTTCTAGAGTTTTGTCTTTATAAAGTGACTTCTTATCTTTTTTTTTTCTCCTAGTGTTTTTTAATTTAAATTTATTTTCAAGTGTGTATATATGTTAGTGTGCTTATGTGTGTGTGTGTGTTTGTGTTACGTAACACAGCTTGTGTTAAAACTGTATGTCGAGGTTAGTGCATTGATTGTATGTTTTTTCTGGGTCATTTTCACTATAGATCTTTTGTTTTTTTAAAGTACCTGCAATGTTACTTTGAATCTTATTTTTCGAAGGTATGTACATTTTCATTTTTTTTATTGGAAGTTTACATACAGGTTAATCTTTTGCTCTACCTAGATTACATAAATTTGGATTAAGATGGAATGCGGTGACCTGATTAGTTGAATCAAAGATCCGAGTTTGAAAGGACTTACATAACAGAACAAACCCTACACACCCATTAAGAGCAGTATGTAGACTTGAGAAGGCCCCAAGCTTTTTGAGATAATAAAGGGGCGCTTTTTGTGACACTGCGGCCACCCCTTAGGAAAGTGTCAATCATATCCTCTTTGAATGACCCAATTTATTTCACTATTAGACAGGCATAAGAGCTTACGGCTCAAAGCAAAATCCAAAACAAAATTGGCAGTAATCAGGAACATCCTATTTGCTCAATACTGTGCCATAAATTCCTGCTCTGAAAATGATCTGCATAGCAGTAACTTTTCAAGAGCATATTCAAACTTAGGCCTCACTATAACCACTAAAAAGACCGAGGTCTTATATTTGCCAGCTGCAGGTAAAGCCTACTTGAAAATGCAGTGAACAGATTCACCCCCCTTGGCAGCACACTCTCAGTAAACGGAAATATCGATAATGAAATCGACTTGAGTGTCGTATAGGCCAGTGCATTCTATGGTAGACTGTCTACAAATGTCTGGAATAGACGAGGTATCACCACAAACACATGGCTAAGGTCTATCGAGCCGTCATCCTGACTACATTGAAATATGCCCAAGAAACGTGATCCACGTGATCTGTTTCAGAAAAATACTGAATGTTAAATGGCAAGAAAAAATATATGATACTGAAGTCATTCGTAGAGCGGGCAAAGTACCCAAACAATCCTGATACAGTCCCAGCTGCGATGGGCAGGCCACATCTGCTGAATCGAAGACTTCCACATCCCTAAATGACTACTGTATGGCCAATTAAGGGAAGGGAAGCGCTCATAATGTGGACAAAGAAAACGCTTCAAGGACAACTTGAAAACTTCTCTGAAAGCCTTCAGCATTAACCCAGTCACCTGGGAGACAGAAGCACAAAACAGAGCATCATGGCGTCGCGCTATAAAAACTGGCGCACAAATTGCTGAGGAAAAAAGAACAATGCTGGCAGAAGAAAAGCGCCAAAGAAGAAAAGCAAGGCAAACGACACTAGCTCCAGCTGGAATAACCTGCCCAGTGTGCAGCCGAACCTTCCGGGCTCACATAGGTCTCACCAGCCACATGAGGCGACACAAAACCCCATGGATGACAAAAGTGGTCATCATCGAACCAGGATGGACGAACTATATTGTAACGAATCTCTCTATCCAGGCTCTCTGCAAACGGCACCACACGACACCACCGATTTAAAGAACTTGACAACCAATACAATAACAATTGACAACACGTAACACAGACTGTAGAAATATTTCTTTGTGAACAACCATACCGACCATACCGACGTATCAACTCATGCACTGGCCTCTCCGTCTCGTTCCGGGTTTGCATGCACTAGGTTCAGCTGTTCAGGACTGACTTCACACACTGGGCTCGTGGTGTCGGACTCGATCGCAGACCAAGATCAAGATGCCGACTCGCACTAATGCGTAATGCGCCGTACAGAACCACACCGCTGAACCCCACTGAACTGTGCTGTAGTCGACCGGACTGTATTGAACCGGCCTGCAGTGAACCCTGTTCTAAACCGACGTGACTGTGACACCTTCGCTTTTTAAATAGGGTCCCTGATGGCCTTCTAGAATCAGACGGAACATCGCTCGATCATTCTGGTTAATCACATGACCAGATCCTACGTGACGCTCCTGAGCTCTAGTCATAACACAGATCCTTCCCGAAATGTCTTAGCTGACCGTCGGAACTAGTCACGGTTGACCGCTCGTCTAGCGCTGGCCTGGGGCGATTTGCGTCGGCTATCTACACACACCACTACCACCATCTGTGCCACCACCAGGTTTATTACAATATATAATTTTAAAAAATAAAACGATGGTTTTCATTCAGAATTTTTTTTTTAGGGGAGGGGGTGAAAGTTGATTTAGGGAGAGGGGTGATAAAAGTTAACTTCATAGGGTGACACTGACCCTAGTGACGCCACTGTTGTGAACCATTTGTCGTGGAGCCAAAAGATTGTCTTGCCACTACGCACAATCCAGAAACGATAATTCCTCAAACTTTGTACACATGTTTTACATGCAGTTGCTTTTCTTGCATGGTATAATCTAATGCCCCACAGAACAAGGTTCAATTTTTAAAGTTATGTTTGTATATATTAGTTTGTTTTGTTTTTAATATTATTTGAAAAGTAAATTTTATTATATATATAGCCCGGGCATGCTACCCTGCCTCATAGTGGCACCCGAGTGGAAACGATCGTAGGAGGAAACGATTAGGCTAAAGGGTAGCAAAACAAGACTCCCGTAGGGATGCCTAAGGGGTGCGAGAGCATCCTCATTGCACTGCGCGGAGTTGTAAAAAAGCTCCCACAACATTGTCACAATCCAGGCCCTGTTCCTCAAGGGGTCGTTACATAAATGGCGTGTCCCGCACGGTTAGCCTGGTATAGACAAGGAAAATGGCATGTGTCTTGGTGTACGCGGCCTCTTGCCGCGAGTCTGACCCACCCGTCATTCAGTCCGTGAGAGGGAGCTCTTGTTCACTTTTGCTGGCCTAGTTTCAAGAGCCGAAGGCTCAACTCTACCTGACAATATCGCCATAATTGCTGCAAATTGGTGTTCATGTTATCTCTTGTCTTGTCTATGATCAAATTACTTCACAATACAGAATCCTAGAAACACGAATGTAAAATTTAAATAAAAAATTGAGTAAATATCTATTTAATGCTAGCATTTGAAAATACTTAAAGAGTCTATAAGACGAATTAATTTTGTTAGGAAAGAAATGATATAAAATAAAATGATATAAAAGTTATACTGAAGTATGACGTGAGTAACGATTGTGTGTTTATTTAAATACGTTTATTTTAAAGCGATGGCAGCCAGTAGAGTTTGAGCTTGGTACCTTAGACTAGTGTGGTTAAACCACTCATCAATTTTTAATCAAGCACCTTTGTGTGTATTTGATGCGGGCTTGTTCGCGACACATCTGCTTTTATTCCTCAGGGTCCATTTTAGGGTTTAGCTTACTTAGTCTGATTTTAGGGGACACCTCTGTTACGCTGTCCACCTTGCAGCTAACAAAAAAAAAGCCTTTTCGTACGGTCTTTTCTATGAACGAAAAATGCACTACTCAGATTAGATGTAGAGTAATTAATCAATTCATATTCACTGTCCTTACGGGCATTCGACAGAACATCACAATTTCTGCTTCCTTGTTTTTCAAGGGAGCGCAAACAACTTTGTTGAATAGGTTTAGCCATCGATTCCGAAAAATAAGGATAAGTGAAGTTCTTCGCATCGCAAGGCAAATCCAGTTGCGACATGCATATTTTGCCACATATTACGTAGATATGGCCGTTGTCTGCAAAAAGAGGGGGGTATTTTAATTGTCTCTTCTTCGTCTTCGGCAAGGGCCCTTCTTTGAGTCTCAAATGTGTGTCCCGCGACCTTCGTGAGAGATCTTTACCTGCCTGTTTCTCGGGGAATCTCCTGCCAGTTGTTCATCTAGGCCAGTGAGAGCAAAATGGCGCCTGATTTGAACTTCATATCGCTTTCGGGGAGAGGGCACCTCGCTTATGCCGTCCTCCTTTAAGCTCGCTAAAAAGATGGCACTTTGGCATTGTGACAGGCTTGCTTACAGTATCACTCAAGTTAATCTTAGCATCAATTATTATTTATTAATTTCATTCAGATTATTCCTCTTTTCTAAGTCTAGTTTTCCCACCAAACCCCACCTTTTCTCTACTCGCTCGACTGAATCCATCACATTGGCGACCACATTGTGGCGCCCATTAAATTATCTCCCTTGACGCAGGTAAAGATAAACACGGACCTAGTAAGGGCGCTGGTCATTGGCGCTTTGTGTCTGGTTATGATCAATGACCCCATTAGGACATTATCGGGCAAACCTACATCTGCGCGTACTTCTGGACATGCTTCACTCTTTGCTGTTATCTCTTTCACCCACACCCCTCTCTTTTGAACAAGAAGATAATCCGTTTCGACACGCCTCTTGACATTTCTAGGAGCGACTAGAAGTCGTTCTGTCCTCGTGGTGGAGAACCTGTAGTCGCTCTCCTCCACCCCCCACCCTTTTCCGCTAATCTCTTTCGGCACCTTATTTAGAAATATCTCTTCTTCATTTCTCCAGCTCGCTGACAGACGAGCCCGGATTCTATAATTCATTCTCCATAATTCCTTGTGCCTTCCTCCGGTCTCTGTCTACTTCCTTCATATACGCCTACTACCTCCTGTTGATAATTCTGCCCATGGTAGATCAACTCTGTAGTGCTCTTCGTTCCCACTGTAGCCTGCACCCGCACTTCCGTGCCCACAACCGACCCCGGTGACTTTGGATTGGCACTCAAACGCAAAAGCCGAGTCACCGACGACCCTCTGCCAGCGACAGTGCCACCTCCAGCTGCAAGCCCTCCACCAAGGAGCACAGCCAGCTACGACGTCGATAGGACTTTAAGAAGTTCAAAGACAAGGTGACCCACTCTCTCTCTCATACTTGTGCTTAGAGTGATGATTAACTATTTTCATCAGGAGGTATGATGCAAACCCCTCTCCTTTATTTTCTTCATCTTTTATGTAAATAAAAATCTTGAAAATTATTAATTATTATCTGTTTGTTGCGTGCCTGTTTCCGATTTATATGTGGCGACCCAGCATATTGCACATTCAAAGTTCCCCTAGACATCAAGCAAGCCACACATACAAGCAATACACGCGGGTAGTCACCGGCATGCCAACGTAACTGTCAAATGGTACGTTGTGCTTTAATTAGGCACAGGATAGTAATTTTTAATATCCGGCCGGAGCCAGCTAAGGCCGGGAAGTAACATAAGATATCCTGCCGGAGCTCGAGTTACTAAAAGTTTCGCAAAACCTTTAAAAAAGAAAATTAATAGTAATATTTATTTTATTTTACTTTTGTTTCACTTTATAGTTTTTAACTCTGTTACTGATTGCAATGAATTAAAGTTAATCTGCATTTATAAACAGGTAGCACAGACTAATCTGAAAGTGCTAGGGTTAATTTTGTGCAGGCTTTGTGCTCTGTTGACTGTTGTATTACTAGCTTCTTCTTTTATCGAAAAAGTCCTACAAAATTGTTTCAGTTGACCAAAATGTCTTTGTTGGTGGTTCAACAGATGCATTGAAAACTTCTGCTGGTGTTGCGGTTTCTTTAACAAGAACAGATGTCGCCTTTGCTTCGTTGTCATTGAACACGAGGCGAATTAACGTACAGACTAGTAATATCTAATGTACTTTTCATCGTTGTAACTCCTGTCCTTCCTCTACGCTGCGTGAATGCCTTCGGGACATGGTTCAATAGAAACTGAACCATCAGCTGCACTTACGAGTGACTTCGTCAAAAGGTCGCAAAAGAGCAACATGCTACTTTGGAGATTAACTGCTCATGGAATCACTTTCTGTACAGTACTACGATATTGCTCGACGTTGCTCCAACAGCCCTTGTAACTTTACTCAGTTCGCTTAGAATTAATAGACAGTTTTCACGAGGAATAATCCGATTTTCAAGCGACGTCTCCAACGCTGACAGCAAATTTGCAGCCGCATGCCGACCGTTGAGATTTACACAATGTAGAACATCGATGCTCCAGTCTAATGACTCATTTAATTATTGGACAGTCAAACCAAGATACTACTCTATGGTATTATCAGTATGGTCTAGGTCAGGGGTAGGCAACCTGCGGCTCGCAAGCTACATGCGGCTCTTTGGATGTTAAGCTGCGGCTCTTTAGTTCCATGCGCAAATATTATTTATTTTATTGAAAAAAAACTTTTAAAAATTGTTCTCATTCGATTCTATCTCTCAGCCACTTGTACTCGCTTTTCAGCGCACCCCTCTCCATGTCTTGAAATGTAACATATTTGCAGGTGGAAGATATTCAATTTTCTTCTGCCTTATCACTTGATATAGATGAGTTTTACGACATAAAAGATACGGCACAAATTGGACTTTTTGTGACAAACTTTAGGAGAAGATAGAGCTAAGGTCGTGCGAAAATACATTGAAGACAATAAAATCGCTATAAATAAATCGTTTCAATAGCAACTGATGGAGCCAGAAGTATGACAGGAAAAAAATAAAAGGGCAACTACGATTCTTTTGCGCAAAATTAAACCATGAAATTTTTACTTTTCACTGCATAATATACCAAGAAGCGCTTTGTGTCCAAACATTTCTGGATGAAGTAGTTGAGGTCATGAATTTGATAATCAAGATTTTAACAGCATCTTGTCGAAAGCACTCTACCATCGTCGGTATAAAGAATTCTTAACGAAATGTTCGGAAAAAAATAAATCTTGTGGCTCTTTAGAAACGTTGAAATTTTATTAATTGTAATTTTTGGCTCTTCCGACTCAAAAGGTTGCCGACCCCTGGTCTAGGTGTCAAAAACATCTGGAATAGTATGTTCTGTAATGTATTCTCAGTATCCGTACTTTAACAAGTATAATAAATTCCGGTTTCTCAACCACACTTTAAAGTAACTATCCTGCAATGAAATCCAGCCGAAGACGACTTGTGAAAATCGTCCGGATATCCGGCCGGAGTTCCGCTCCGGTGCAGCCCTAACCACTCTCCTGTCCATACCAGCGTCTAGCGGAACATGGTTATTTGTGAGGTCCAGCGTATTCCCATTATGAAGCGAATGCACATCTGGGGAGTCGTAGATATGCCTACCTCCTATAAAGCACCAAGGTCTCAAAGTCAGACAAAAGTGTGGTGAGGACCGCTGCTTTGTAGACAGACTTTCGTTGGTAAGTACATCTTATCTTATAAAATACACTTAAAGGTAATAAATACATAAATAAATTTGTCTTATAAGTTTCGGATGTTCCTTCAGATATAAAAAGTGTTATACCCTAGCCCAGATTGAGATGTCAGCGGGCTGTATTTATAGTGATTACAGTCCTGAGAACATACCATAGAATGAAAGATGTAGATTCTAGATCTGCATGTATCTATTTTGCGATATTATTTTTTAACAAAAATAAGCATGCGCAAAGTGGTTTATTATCGATATGTTCTAATTCTATCTCATGGAGCGATTAGTTGCAACTGGAAATGACTAATGAGCAGCATAAATGAGATTGTTATTAAATTATTTAGCTATCTAAATATAGTATCTTTAATAATAACTACTACATCTAAATCATGATCTAGTCTATCGAATATCCAGATAGCGGTGGAACCAAAAGTGGTCAGCCAGTTTGCGAATTGACTACTCGGTCACTGACTACAACATCCGGTGACATAAAAAACAGGAGAATGTTATAAATTAGCAACATGGCAGAGGCTGAATACAAGGATGTTAGAGTGGAGGAAACATTGCGTGTCAAAATAGGTTAGTTCTAAATTCTAATTGCATTGCATTTTTACTTAGTGCTAAAGAATTCGTTCATCATTATCCAAAACCCTTAGCTTATTAGTGCGAAGCATTTTGCCGCGTAAATTATTTCCTGACTCAGTCAGTGACTGGCTAGGTTAGTAGGTAGTAGGTACACACTACACAGTCACAGTAGACTGTAGACTTGAGTGTAGAGACTAGAGTTGGAGTTAGAGACACTAGAGTAGACTAGAGTCAGTAGAAAAGAAATGCCTGAATTGAAATGGTAGTAGATGTAGTAATTTAAAGTACGTGACTAGACTGTGTCGCAACTATTTACTTACAAAGTAACGTTAAAGTTAAAGCTACTTACTAACTTAGTCAACTTACAGTCTAGTAAAGTAAAGTTTAAATTACAGTTACACAGTTGAATTAGACTCAAAAGTCTCAAAAGAGTAAAGAGTCAGACTGACATTCAGACTGTTAGTGTGAGTGAGTGTTATGTTACTGTACTGTACTCTGTAGACTAGAGCCTTACTTGAAAAATACTTGTATTTCTAGATCTAGAGTCTAGAGATTAGATCTAGTCTGAGACTATTCTACTAAATTCTAGACACTCTAGACTTAGACAAGATCTAGTAAATTCTAGAAGTCATTAGTGACAGTGTATTACTAAGTATATAGGTTCTAATGTAGTACTAGTTAGTAGTTTTACTAGTACTAGATATAATCTAGTTAACAGAATTAACAGATAATCTAATCTAGATCTAGTACTCCAGGGCATGCTACCCTGCCTCATAGTGGTGTCCGGGTGGAAATGATCGTAGGAGGAAACGATTCTATTTAGGCTAAAGGGTATCAAAACAAGACGCCTAAGGGGGTGCGAGAGCATCCTCATAGCACTGTGCAGAGTTGTAAAAAGCTCCCACAACCTTGTCAAAATCTAGGCGCCGTTCCTCAAGGGGCCGTTACATAAATGGCTTGTTTTGCACGGTTGGCCTGGTATAGAATAGGAAAATAAAATGGCAGGGGTCCCGGTGCACGTGGTCTCTGGCCGCGAGTCTGACATCCCCGCCAGACAGAACAGTGTACACTGTTCTCATTCAGGCCATGAAAGGAAGCTCTTCTTCACTTCTACTGGCTTAGAGTTCCAAGAGCCCAAGACTTAACTCTACCTGACAATTTCAAGAAGATCTAGTACTAGTAGTAGAAAGTAAGAAAGTACACACAGCTCACACTCACAGTAGAAGTAGATCTAGACTCTAGTATACATCAGACAGAAGTACGACGAGTAGATCTATAACTTTTAAATTTAGATCTCTACATCTAGACTTAAATCTAGATTTAGATCTAGTAGATAGTTCCTAGAGTTTAGTAAGTAGATCTATATATATAGAGATGATCTAGAGTAGAGAGTCTACAACTACTGTTCTAGATTTAGATTTCCAGGTCCAGATCTAGAATTAATCTCTAGATTCTAGATCTATATAGATCTGTCTGAAGACAGAAGGAAAGCAGTGGATTGGTTCGAGATCTCAACCTTTTTAATTAGACAACCCTTTTTACAATTTCCCTTTATGCATTTATTTTTCGTCCATAAGCGTAACTTACTATGCTTTTGCTAATCTAATGCTAGATGACATTGACAATGTAGCCGTAATTATAATTTCTAATATAAATGAAAGTTCCTCTTTGATTTGCATTTGTTTACGTTTCTAGATTTATTTCTTATTTGATTCACCAATTTCATGTTGCATACTTTTTTTGAGAATTTGAAAACATTGGCGATGCACATATCTATAGCAGTTTTAGAATCATAAAGTCAATAAAGTATAATGAATACAATAGTGTTGCAACAGAGCTTGTTTCTGTTTTTAAAACCAGATCAGAAAATTTTGGGACAGTCTTTTGGAGATGAAGAAAGTTTTTTTTTTTTCTTGACTTTATAACTAACAGGCTGGATAACTTGTGTTTCACAGAAATATATATTAATTGAAGAAGAAGGGGGTAAATCAGGATATATGACTCCAAATACTTGATACTACAGATTTGTGTAACTGACATTGAAATTAAATTATTTTTCGCTGCATCACTATTAATGCGTTCAGTATATTCATACTCTTCGTCTGAAGCCTCCGTAATATCTTCATCTTTGACTTAGAATGGACTTTTGACAAGTGCAAATGTGATGCCAGGTAGATTTGGAAAGCATAATCATGAAATTTCTTGACACAGGATTCATACTCGAGCCCTCTCAGACTAGATACCATTAAAAAATCAGCATTTTTTCTTTTCATTACATTCTTTTGTTCAAAATTCATTTTCATGAGTTGTACCATTTAATAATGAAAATATTATCTTCAATAACATGAACTATTACCCGATGGTGTATTACGAATAAATTATAAACTAAAATATGATTCTAGGTCTTAACGATGCATATTATGTATTTACTTACATTCTATTTAAAATATTTATGCTTAAAATGCTTAGCCCCATGCTAATCCTAGATGTAATTTATTAAATTAAACCATTTTGTGGCTTGATTTACCAGGAGCTCCTGGAAAGCTCTTGAGATTGCAAAATATACAGAAAAGTCCTGGAAATCTCCGGAAATTATTAAAATCTTTTGAAAACTCATAAAAATCTCCTGAAATATAGACAAAATTGTCATTTTGGGGTGTAATTCAATATGCAAAACACCAATCCAACTCACATTAAAATAAACTGCATTATACAATATCCGTAATTGTGAAATCTGGTGAAAGAATCATCTTGCACCTCAAACTAATGAAGAATTTCTTGAAGATAGATTGAAACCGTTGATAATTCTTGCTACTGAGCGTGATCTATGCAGGAAACATAATTTTTATGATATATTGTATGACTTTGCTGCATGCAAGGCTCGTAAAGTATTTTGATACTCATACTGATTCATAAAATATCTGCTTCCAATTGTAGTTACTTTTCAACTGTGTATGAATGAAAACTTAAAGATAATTTGTGTGTATTTTAAATAATGAAAGGTAATGTTATATCAATTTACTTTGTTAATCTAGTTCATGCTGTTGGTGTAGCAGACACTCAACATTTTTCCATTGATTGTACATGCTTTTAGAAAAACTGGGTATTTATATATATATATATATATATATATATATATATATATATATATATATATATATATATATATATGGTTTATTTATGTACGATTTTTGAATAAATACGTTTTTATTTATTGTATAAATTCGTAGCCATCTATCTTGCTAATCAAAGTTTGGCTTTTTATTTCATAGATATTAATTTGTCAATAAAATATCTTACATTACAGGTGAAGCTAAAGATTTGCTAGCAACATCTTTTTCTAGCAGCTCCAGAAACACATGCTGCGCCATTAAGATAGATTCAGAAGAAATTTTTAGGACAAGTATAGTCGAGAAATCTCTAAAGTAAGTGTTTCCTTTAGTAAGCACTTTCAAACAAATGACATTAATATACAATGTGGAAGCTCATTTTTATTCTTCAGATGCTATGAATATAAATCTGTCCTGAGCTTTTCAGACCCAAATTACTATCTTACCATCTTCTTGTCTTTTACTTTTAAAAAATGTTTGGAGACATCTTAGGGAATTTCTTGAAATATGGGGATGTATGAGATATAATATATTAAAAAGTTGAAGGGCGAGCCTTTGGATGTCAACAAATTTAATGAACAACCATCTTTAGCGACAGAAATAAAAACAGATTGTGTTTATTTGATCACTTAAGGACAATGCTAGAAAATGGAGACGGAAAATAGTGTTCCTCGACCCTATAGAAAGAAATTTATATGGAGAGCTCCCTGATTTGGAAACCACTGCACAGTTCTCATGTATTGGTCTAGTCATCTGAACGCTCCAACATAATAATGAGAACAAAGAAGAAGAAGAAGTGTTACTTGAAAAAAAGGCAGACCATGAATAAATATCTATCTATCTATATATACATATAAATTAATATTTCTTTGTAATCTAATTTGATGTGCAATGTTTTCTTGTAATACTAGTCTTTTTACAATACCTCTATTCAGGTTGCACCACTAGCAGATCCAGAACTTATGAATTGGGGGGGGGGGGGATTTTTCCAAACCCTAGCGCCTAGTAAACCCTAACCCTATGCATAAGTGCACGTACAGCATGTATGTAAATATATATATATGTTTATGTAATATGAGAATAAAAAAGTTTCTCAACCTTGGGCATAAAAAGCAAAAACCAAAAAACAGCCGTATAGCTAGTGGGTCTGGGGGCGCTTCATTTCAGAAAGGCATTCTCCTGACATCTACAGCTCATTATTCATCCTATTAAAAAAGCACCACCCACTTGAATAATGTGTTACTTGAAAAATATTCTAATATGAATTTATACGCCCTTACTACATTGTAGTAACAAAAACAAATACAACCTATTCAAAAAAATAATATTTGAACTAAAAGCTCATTTGAAAGTGATTTATTTTCTTCAATAGGCATGTTTGTAACTTTGTTTTGTTACAGAACCATAATTCAAAGCTCTAAACAAAAAATTTCGGAAGTTGGAGGAAAAATTAAGTGGGCCAATAAGATTCTACTCTAATTTTTTTGCATTTTTAGGATTCAAGTATATATTGTGAGTTATAGACCCAAATTTAATTAAACAATAGAAAAATATCAGTTTGAGTAAAGGTTGGAAAAAGGTGACTAGGAAAACAATATTTGGGTTCAGAACTCATCTCGATTGTTACTCTTATATTGAAAAATTTCATATGAATTCTAAATTTTCCAAAATTAAAAAATTTCTTAAAATAAATATGATAAATCTTGTGCAATTACATAAACTCTGTCACCATATTTGACTATTCTGTTTTAAAACGTCATGTTTTCCTCTTGAAAGGGGAGAAGCGGTAGAGTGAAAATGTTAATCTTGACTCCTTTTTATAATTTCTGCTAGTGATTGCATTTGGCTTTTAAAAATAGAGGTGGGGCGACTTGATATAAGAATTTAATTTATAGCATATATACATAATATTAATGACATTTTTTATTTTTTTATTTTGTAATTTCTTAACTAAAATAAAAAAAAAAAAGAAAAAAGTATTGGTTTGTTTGATGTGCAGAAGGGGATTGCACCCCTCCCACCTGGTACAACCCTTTTTCATTTTATATTTACTAATGATAAAATTTGTGATTAGAGTGTGGTGCAACATAATATACAAAAGGGGTTCAAATATTAATATGTAGCTTATATTATATAGATATTCAACTAATTTTGTTCACAAATTATGATTTGTATAAAGGAGGTATAGTCTTTAACATGTCAACACTCTTTCTACCAGTTGTATAGTAGCAGTGAATTAGCCACTGCATTTCCCAGGATACATTTATCTGCATATGGATGTGAGACAGTTGAATGTTTACATTTTTAAATGTGCTCTTTGCCAGACCACCAGGAATCTGACTTTCCTTTCTAATGCAAGTCCAGAGAGTGTCAGCATGGCATAGAGAGTGGAGATTATCTTTATACTGTTGAACAATGACATGGCTGCATTTCTGTTTGTTTTCAACCCCATGACACTTATAAATGATACAACAAAGTCCGAAATACAAATTAGGGATAGTTCCACTGTTATCTGAAGGCTACGACCTGTTACAAACTAATTGTTTATCGCTTGGCCTAGTGACTTGTAAGTGACTAAAGGGAATAACCGTGGACAGGCCTAGGTTTGTAAGAATGCCCACAGGTCTAATCACTTAGTTTATTAACCTACGTGACGTTTCATCAGAAATATAAATAGCGACACGTCTAAAAATAGATGTTAATGCCAGAATCGGTTATTTCTTTTAAATAAAATGGGATTTTAATATATATATATTGTCACCCCAGGTTGAGAAAATCCGATATTGTATTTGTGTTGTCTATCATTCTAGCACGTCAATAAAAAAACAACAACCTTTTTTTTGTTCTGTTACTATTTCTGTTAAAGTATCGTCTTTTGTTGGTCCAATCTTGGTCATGTGAATGCGAACTCTGGGTACAATGTATCACTTCCGGATCGTCTGCAAATTTCTGCACTCACTTTGTTATCGTGTTCCTTTCTGCTTTTCGCGTTAAATCCAGATGCGTTGGATCTAGTTTTGTTTTACTAAAAAATAATATGAAATGAAAAACATCAAACAAAATTTAAAATTTAGCTGAAGATGTTATGAAATGCTTATACAAGATTATTGGATTGGTCGAAACTAATGGAAATTCAGTTGGACTACATTTGTCCACTTTCAGAATTAGACCTACTACACTGTTTTGGTCGTTACCGGTTAGTTTGAGAATGTTAACACGGAGACCGATTCTAAATTAGTTTGCTTTTCTTCCTGATTTTCTTCCTGATGTATGTGAATAATTGTTTGAACTTATATATCACTAGTATCATAAATGGAAACTTATCATTTATGCTTGAGACAAAAAAAACAAACAACTGCTGCGCTTCCCTTCTCTAATGTTATTCTCGTGGGCGCGAGTCCAGATCCGTAATTACCGGTATCCTTGAGTTGATCAAAACATCTTAGAATTTAATTTTAAAACGACCTAATACCGAGCTAATTAAGTAAATATTTTTTTTAACTACGTAATTAAGTGTTCAAAGACCACAGCTTCAAACTAGTTCAAACCTCTTAGATCTAGCAGCAATAACTCGTTCATCGGATGTATCGACGTCACGCCAAACTTGGAAGCTGACAGAATTCAACATTAAACGATGACGGAAATAAGAAGTGTCATTTCGTCAGTGGGCCACTATTTTTGGCCTTTTGACAAATTAATTTAACCTTCTACTCTCGGCCTTTTGGGGTGTCCTAAACAAAAAAAAAAAGAACTATCGATCAGCCCCTTGAGCTATCCATTAATTGTATTTTCACAGAGAAGCTTATGTCGTGTGCTATTTTAACAATGGGCGCCGTGTTTCGTGTGTTTCGATATGAGCATAGTGTGACGATACGAAACTTGCATACACAAATTCATTTGAGTTGTTCCCAGCAAACCGTGAGAAACTTTTATTTTAGACTTTAGCAATTATTTTCATGTCCACCCATACTTAATTTCTTTTAGGATTTATCTCCCCTCGCACTGTTCCTCACGGGACAAATCTCGACGTAAAACATTAACTAGCTTCTCTAGGGCTAACTTTTAAATTTTTTGACCGCTGTACAGGTGACACGCAGCGGCCTAATAACTTTTCACACAACCACGTTCCCGGTCATTACATTATGACTTTATTATGTATGTACATTGTACTATTTTATGTCGATGCTCTATCTTCATATAATATTATTAATGCCACTATGGTTGTCTACGTTTGAAGCCATAGTTATTGTATTTGATTTATTATGTTTCATCCATTCCTGTATCTTACTGATTGATGTAAACAATAAACTTTCGTGAGAGCTTAGATCACATTGCTCTAAACTTACAGAGCCCATGTGAAATTAATTATTTCACATTTTTATTATATCCCTCATACATATTATTATGTCTCACACACTTGTGAACTTATAGTTCCTTGGATGAGTTTCATTGTGATTAATTATATCAAACCCTTATCATTGTATCTCGATCCCTAGAATTGTATTTTCATCTTATCCTTTAGTATACTAGGCTCATTCCCCGTTGTACTAGAACTGATTACTTCATCGTCGTAATCACATTTACTGTATGTATCTTGACTAGTATCATCCCACATTGTATGAGGACACATTTACTGTGGTTATCTTACTTGTATTTTGTTTGCTATTGAGTGATACGCATGCTTTAAGATTTTATACATGATTGTCTTAAATGCCTTATTGGGATTGAAACAAATGCCTGCATCTGAATAATTGCAAGGCATATGGGAATGCCTTTAGGAGGTTCCTAATTGTCTGTCTTATCCCCTGCCTGGTTGCTACACAAGATTACTACACCCGATTGCTATAACTACCAGATCTCCATAGAAAGCTGTAACCAAAGCCGACCACACCAGATACCCCCCCCCCCCCCCATTACATACATGTCAGCAAGAAGGCATTGCCTACTATCCTTGGCCATAAAATATTGCCCAGTACCCGGCCCAAACTGTCCACTGCCCAATAGCTATCGCCTAATGCCGACTGCTTAGAGCAACCTTCGCTGCAGAAGTCCAACAAGCTAGAGACCACAGCTGAGAGGTCCACCCCACTACAACTTAGTCTGCAGCACCCATCCTCTCTACTGCTAAACAGGCAGCGGCCTCACGCTAGAGCCAGCTTGCCTACAGCATAGAGAATATCCCGAGCCGACGTCCCAAGACAGAGCCGGATGACGCATCCTTCTGAGTACCATTCCTTCGACCGCCAGAAGACGACCCACGGGCTAGCAGCTAAGAAAATAAGTAGCCAGACATAGGAACACTCTTCTCTTCCAACCACTCAATAAATAGCAATCCATGATGAGCAGTTACGTTAGATATTAGCACCTTCATTTCATTTATTAATTATAATTTTATTTGATCATTTATCTTTTGTAAACTTTCATTTATTAAATTATTTTTATTTATAAACTTCTAATATTGGTCTGTTCTTACTGTTAGTTGCGGTGTGTCTGTACAAAATCTTATCTGTGAGCGGGATAAATTAATAAAATTTCCCCTAGACTAAAATAAACCAGCCAAATATTAACTAATTAAACATCTCGTCACACATAGCTCATTTTTCAAGATAGAGAATCTAGTTCACTAGTTATAGTTTATTAACACATTTTTGAGTTTACCGTATCAGGCATTATGATGTGACCAAAATGTGAACATTTTTTTTTAAAGGTAAAAGTAAACTATATGAATGAAATTTTCTTGGTGAATAAAATTGTATATTTCACTTTTATTTCGATAAAGAAGTTCCCCTTTCAGACCTTGCTTTCTATAGGGCAGATGATGTAAAGGTCATCTGTTTCTGTGGCCAGCACAACGACCAACCGCCTTTACTTTAATGTCAGGTACCCATTTGAGCTGGGTGAACTCAGAGGCGCCCAAAGATCCCGAAAATAAAAATCCCAGTCGTCACCGAGATTCAAAACCGGGATCTTTGGTTCGTAAGCCAAGCGATCACGTTAAACAAATATTCTACGATTGGTCATTGGCTTTTAGAATTATCTGCTGTATACTTTGATTTTTGATTTATATGCATTCTCCAATAGATCACGACATAATGCACCCAAATCTTCGCATTACACTCGCCAGCTTCTAATAACCAACAGAAAAATATTTTTGCTTTGCTTCTACCAATGGTACTGTCCAAGAGAGACATCTACTTCCTTAAAGGCCCTCCTCCCTTGGGGGTGGGGAGGGGGCGGGCTGCCAGGCGTTGCCTTAAGTTTGCTAAAAAATATTCAAATTATATCTTTGACCAAGCTCTATAAATGGAGTGTCGTGTGCTTTTCTTTCTCCTTATGTTTGTATTGATTGTCCTTTTCAAGCTGGATAGACCTGTAGAGTGTTAACATGGTATACATGATTCACATCCAATCTTTGAGTGCTTCCCCCTTTTTTCCTTAAATTTTCATGTAATTATTATTGTAGCATATATCATACTAATTGACTGAGTTGCCAACAAAAAAAAAAAAAAGCTCTTAAGCGTCAGAAAGGATACAATTAATAGCTTTACTTTTCAAGATGGTGAGTGGCCGTAATCCGAGACATTTTGCACATGAAAGCTTTGGATTGGTATAACTGCTGATCATTTAGCAAAAATAACACCACATACTCAACAAATAGCATTAAAAAAAAAATCTAGGGCATAAGTCTTCACATTTGAATTGTTTCGGTGCCAGAATTTGTTTAAACTTGTTGAATTTAGATGATAAGTAAAGAGATACGATGATAATAGTTGTACCATTTGATTACAATTTATAAATAGCTTAGGTTTTCAATGCCGGACTAACCTCGGTTGGTGCTCAAAGCAACAGTAGGTTTTGGTCTCCCCTACTCTTGTATTGAAATGTTAATAACATACAGACGCAAGATTTAAGCTCATTGTACGATACGCTATTCTCGCGACATGTTTCCGTTCAATCCCCTCACATCCCCCATTATCATCTTTTCTGAAGCTGACACATGGTGCGTGATCTATTTCTCAAAGATCAGCTAACATCTTTTCTGAAGCTGACACATGGTGCGTGATCTATTTCTCAAAGATCAGCTAACATCTTTTATGAAGCTGACACATGGTGCGTGATCTATTTCTCAAAGATCAGCTAACATCTTTTCTGAAGCTGACACATGGTGCGTGATCTACTTCTCAAAGATCAGCTAACATCTTTTTTGAAGCTGACACATGGGGCGTGATCTACTTCTCAAAGATCAGCTAACATCTTTTCTGAAGCTGACACATGGTGCGTGATCTTCTTCTCAAAGATCAGCTAACATCTTTTCTGAAGCTGACACATGGTGCGTGATCTACTTCTCAAAGATCAGCTAACATCTTTTTTGAAGCTGACACATGGGGCGTGATCTATTTCTCAAAGATCAGCTAACATCTTTTCTGAAACTGACACATGGTGCGTGATCTACTTCTCAAAGGTCAGCTAACATTTTTTTTGAAGCTGACACATGGTGCGTGATCTATTTCTCAAAGATCAGCTAACATCTTTTCTGAAACTGACACATGGTGCGTGATCTATTTCTCAAAGATCAGCTAACATCTTTTTTGAAGCTGACACATGGTGCGTGATCTACTTCTCAAAGGTCAGCTAACATTTTTTTTGAAGCTGACACATGGGGCGTGATCTACTTCTCAAAGATCAGCTAACATCTTTTCTGAAGCTGACACATGGTGCGTGATCTACTTCTCAAAGATCAGCTAACATCTTTTCTGAAGCTGACACATGGTGCGTGATCTACTTCTCAAAGATCAGCAGAAACCTTTTCGGACAAGAGTCCTCTTCTGTGCTAGCAGTAGTACGTTGGCCTTTGAGCTTGGCCTTAATGAACTTTGGAAGCACGTAAAGCTTGGCTGTTTTACGTTATCAGTTTCTGAACACATCCGGAAACAAATGTGACGTAGGAGACAGGATCTCCAAGCTCTCTGAAGGATGTCTTCTTTTATGGGCTATGTTCTTTGTCACAGAAATCTTGTCGGGCCAGCGAACCGTAATATCATTTTTTATTCGTAGCGAAGCACAAGAAATGAGACAAAAACCTATTGAGGTCTGAACTACTGAGTAAACAGACATTGAATACCTGTATTTTTTGGCCTTGGTGGTGACGGTGGTTCTCTGAATCATGAAGTTATTCTAGTAATATTGTTGTTGAGGAGCTTGATCTTGGTGGTGGTGCTTATTTGGCCGGACCTGAGCGTTACCAATGCAGGTTCTGACATCTGCACGTGTTTCTGCCAAATAGGTGAGGCTTTCCTCTTCCAGCGCCTCTCCTCTAAGCGTGTTTCGTTGAGCGCCTTTCTCTTGAATTCCTAATCCTAACCTTGCGAAAAGACACTTCCTCCTAAGAGTCCGAGTTTTTAAAAAAAAGTAATATTCAAGTTTCGATACATTTTTTTTCTTAAAAAAGTCCATGTCAAAGCTATTCTAACCAGTATTGAAGCCTTTTAATTGTAAAAAAAAAAAAAAAAAAAAGTTAAACCATGTCGAATTCACTGGCACAAGAAATGAGACAAAAACCTATTGAGGTCTTAGCCACTGAGTAAATTGAACTGAACTGATAGCCATTCAAGTAGGGTTTGACTATTTATATTGCACAGCAGATGAGCAATAAGTCGTTGGGGGGATGGCTTGAGAAGTCTTGTCATTGTTCTTCCAAACGGAGTTCCCGTCACAAGGTGGGCAGGGAAGTTTAGCCAGTGTGGACCACTAGCACAAATTCGCCAAGTACAAGTAAGGGGGAACGCTACTAAGTATTTCCTGAATTGTAACAATGTCCTGGATGTGTCGCCCCCCCCCCCCCCCCCCCACCTTTTTAAAGCTGCGCCCTCCCTCCCCGCTGATGAAACTATTGAAGAGCTAATTCATGAAGTAATTGAACACTCTTCAGCCCCCCCCCCCCAGACAGTCTGTGCATTGTGTCAGATTACCTTTGTTGTGGCTAGGAGTGTATATTTCTACCTACTTGTAGTTGACCTATATCCAGCGCGTCTAGACCATACAGTGTTCACTGGGTTTCCCGTGTCAACGTTTTATTGGCATAACTTATCCTAGAACCGATTGTTTTTGTTTTCTAAGCTCTGTTGACTGAACTAGGCTCCAATGTATCGCGGCTCATATCTCTGTAAATAGTGTGTTGACTGAATTGGCTGGACGAGCAGAAAACACTCAAGAAGTTAGGTGTTTACTTTTGAACAAAGCTTGGATCAACTCACTCTGTCTGTCTGGTCAAAAAATTTGTACACGTGATTTCTCCTACAGCCATTGGTCGGATCAAATTGAACAATTATTGACTGGCATTGACAAAACACGAATCAATAAAAAAAATTTACCTAATAGTCAATCAATTACTGGTAATTCATTATTTTTGTTTGATACCAAGGGAAATTAATCCTTCAATATTCACAGATATTACTAATTGTGTAGAGTTTGTTTCCTTTGGGTAATTGTACACATTATTTCTCCCACACCCATTCTCGAAAACAAAACATGAATCAATTTTAAACAAGGTTACAAAAGACAGTTTGTGTGGAAACACAAACTCAAAATCGGACCACGAAGTGGTCCTCCCAGGCAGGCTTCAATATTTTCAGAAAGAACATCCGAATAAAATTATATCAAAGACAAATGAGAGATAAGAATGGAGAAAGAAGGTTAACAGATCTTGTGTAGTGCCCCAACGATCCCGCAGATCAAAGGATAAGTGAAAGTGAATGTAAAGTTAGATGTGAAACTGGCCTAACTAGTTCCCCTTTCAGACATTGTGGTCTATAGGGCAGATGATGTAAAGTTTATCTGTTTTTATGGCCAACGGTTAACGAGGGTGTCATGTAGCCAGCACAACGACCAACCGCCTTTACTTTTCCCCAACTAATGTCAGGTACCCATTAGAGCTGAGTGGATTCCAAAGTTGAAAATCCCAGTCTTCCCCAGGATTCGAACCCGGGACCCCTGGTTTGGAAGCCAAGCGCTTTACCGCTCAGCCACCGCGCCTCCCCTGGCCTAACTGATGTCTTATAATTGATCTAATTGTTTTAAAAAGAATTAATCTCTTATTCGAATCCTCAAAAAAAAAACTACATTTCGACAATAAAAAAAAAGTTCATGAGATTGAAGTTTACAAGATTACTGTTCGTTTTAAATTAGGTTTAAATTATAATGCATACTAATTAGCTTTTTCTCTTTAAAAAAACTGCTTGCATAACTGATTTTAAAAATTAGATTTTTTTGCTTTCAGAAAGAAAAAGTAGCCGTTGCATCAGAACTTTGAATGGTCTAAAATATTGTGATGTCGGATTTTCAATATCTTTTCTAGTTTACGAGATCTAAACGGGACAGACAGACAGACATTTCGCACAAAACTAATAGCCATTGGTAATTAATTATGTTGTTTGATACTGTATAGAGGGACTTCTTTTGGTCCGACAGTTGCGCTGGGCAAGGCACGTATCCCGTATGGGAGACGAACGTATGCCAAAGGCAGTCTTTTTTGGTGAGCTAAAAGGTGTTCGACGTAACAGAGGCGCCCCACGGAAACGCTTCAAAGACCAGCTTAGGCGTCAACTTTCCTTGGCTGACATAGAAGAGAGCACCTGGTTGCATGCGGCCTCAGAACGAGACAGCTGGAGGTCACTCACGAAGGCCGCGGGATACACATTTGAGACCAAAAGAAAATCTGCTGCCGAGGACAAAAGCAGACGGCGAAAAGAAAATCTAAATCGACCGCCTGCGGACAATGGTTATGCTTGCGCTGCATGTTTCAAAATATGTAGGTCACAGCTGGGACTGCGCAGCCACGGGAAATACTGCATTCCTCACTAATCTTCGGACTCGCGAAGACTAGCCTTATTATTATATTGTTTGATATCGAATTAGGGAAATAACGTTTACTTTATTGAGATATAGTTGTAATTGCGAAGTTCTTCCCATTAGATAAGCGTTGTTTTAAAAAAGGATTTGTTATATCTCGCTTGCGTTTTAAAAAGCTTATATCAGCTCACTCCGACACCCAATCTCAGATCAAGCTGAAATTTTACACTATTATTTCTTTTACTTGACAACACAGGGGGCATTAAAAAAGTATCCAATTAGTTAATTGACTATTGGTAATTAATTATTTTGTTTGGTAGCTCGAACAAGGGAAAGAAATTGTATTTAACTGAAGTGGTGGTATTAGCTAAATGTGTCCCCTTTATAGGTCGCCGCTCTAAATTGTAACAAACAGTATATAACTATACAATATTTTCTAGTCATAAGTACCTCGCTAGCTGAGTGGTTAGAATGTCTGCCCGAGGAGACGTGAACCCCGAGTTCAAATTCGGGTCGTCCTAACTGTAAATGCCTTTAAAAAACAATTACGGTAAAATCCAATCAGATATCCACATTTTCCCAACTGGTCCAGACAAGTGATAGGATCCTAGCGTAGTGAGAAATCTAAAAGCATGAAAAAGCGCTAAACAAAAACAGTAGATACAAATATTATTAATCGCACAGATTTATTGTTGTCTAGATTTATACAATTTTTAAAATGTTTTTCTTGTTATATTTTTCTTTTCGTTTATGCTCTGTTTACACAATAATAAGGTCCGAAGATTAATGAGGAATACATATTTTGCCATATTTAGCGTAGACACAATCGCTGTCCGGCGATGGCCGATTTCAGGTTCTCTTTTCGCCATCTGCGTCTGTTAGCGGCAGTGGAATTTCTTGTTTCAAAGGCGTATCACTCGACCTTTACAAGAAACTTCCAGCTGTCTTGTTCGGAAGCCGCCCGCTGCCAGGTTCTCTCTTCGATGTGGTATTGACCAATTTTCTTTCAGATAGTATTGACCAATTTCCTTTCAGATAGTATTGACCAATTTACTTTCAGATAGTTTTAACCAATTTCCTTTCAGATAGTTTTAACCAATTTCCTTTCAGATAGTTTTAACCAATTTCCTTTCAAATAGTATTGACCTATTTCCTTTCTTTTTTAAACATGCCTACGAAAACAAAACAACAACTTCGCATGGATTAAAGGAAATAAATGTTTAGATTGATATGATTAATTTACATAAATGATTTACCAAATTGCATTAGTTCAGGAACAAAAGTCAGATTATTTGCAGACGATTGCATAATATATAGAACAATAAAAACAAAACAATACACAGATATTTTACAAAGAGAATTAGATGAATTACAGAAATGGGAATCAAATTGGAGCATGTCTTTCCACCCAGAAAAATGTCAGTTGTTAAGAGTAACAAAAAAACTAAAACAAATTAATTCCACTTATCTTATTCATGGCAAACCAGTAACACAGACTAAAAACTCAAAATACCTAGGTGTTATAATAAATGAAAAAATGTCATGGAATCCACATATTGATGAAACTATAAAAAAATCCAACAAAGCATTAGGGTTTATTAAAAGAAATTTTTATAAATCAAATAAGAACATAAAACTAAAATGTTATTTAACCTTGGTTAGGCAAATAATAGAATATGCATCCACCGTGTGGGACCCCTCAACTCAAGAAAACATTAAGAAACTGGAACAAACACAAAATAGAGCAGTGAGATTCATAACAAATGACTATTCACATTTGACTAGGGTAACACCATTAGTAAAATCACTAAATTTAGAAAGCCTTCAGGACAGAAGACTCAAAAGTAAAGTAGCAATTATACATAAAACACTGAACCATAATCTTCAAATACAAAAACAAAATCTAATAAAATACTCTGAAAGACACAAAAATAAAGGAACATTCCTCGTCCCATATGCTAGGACAAATTTGTACAAATACTCCTTCTTCCCGAGTGCTATTAGAGCATGGAATGGGTTGCCTGAGCTAGCCAGAAAAACCAGTGACTTGGCAGAATTTAAGTCATTGGTTAATATGCATGACTAAATGCATGACGCGTAGGACGTAATCATCTTCTTTTTTGAAGTAACGTCTGTATTATATAAGATAAGATAAGATAAGATCAGATTACAATAATCCTATTAATATTATTTGTCAGAGTACTTCTACGATTTACACGAAATAAAATGACTGTCATTTTCCCCCCTAAAACTCTTTAGACTAAATCTTCCCTTTGCAGATCAGACTGTGCCTGTTTTATTCCAATGTTTAGGGAAACACCGGTTCGTCCTAAATCTTACCACTTCAACTAAATAACATTCAACATTGTCTACAAAAGGGAAAGCGAGAGATTCTACTCTCTTAATTCATTGTAACAATTGTTCATGTCTTTAGTAAGCCTCATAACAACTTAGTACTATTGATTCCCCACCTCGTGCTGTAACCAAGGCGACTGGCATGCATTTCAAATAGTAGTTTTAACGAGTTCAATTTGTTTTGTTTCGGGTTTTGGAATTTGATCGTTTTTTTGTTTTTTTTTGGCTTCCATTTCTAATTGTCTCGATTTCTTCTCACAACTCCAAGTTGCTTGCACCTGAATCTCACCCGGTCTCTTGATTTGGTAGGACTTGCAGAATCATTTGGTAGGACTTGCAGAATCATTTGGTAGAATTTGCAGAATCATTTGGTAGGACTTGCAGAATCATTTGGTAGAACTTTCAGAATCATTTGATAAGACTTGAAGAATCATTTGGTAGAATTTGTAGAATCATTTGGTAGGACTTTCAGAATCATTTGATAAGACTTGCAGAATCATTTGGTAGAACTTTCAGAATCATTTGGTAGAACTTGCAGAATCATTTGGTAGAACTTTCAGAATCATTTGATAAGACTTGAAGAATCATTTGGTAGAATTTGCAGAATCATTTGGTAGAACTTTCAGAATCATTTGATAAGACTTTGTCACGTATTACGAATTGAATTCTACTTTTAAATGGCTTGCCTAGGGGAAACGTGACAATAGAAAAGGAGTTGTGTCACTTCTTAAGTCTGAATTTAATCAAAGACTTACAATGAATAACAAAACAAAAAATGACACAAGAAATCGGAAGGTAAACTATCAACTTAATGTTTAATCAAATATAAAGTTACAAGAAAGAAAAATAAACATTTACTCAATACAGAATTGATGTGTTGACCAAAACCCTTTTACAAAAATGGCATGTAAAAATATTACAATACAAGAGTTTGAAAATATAATAACAAATACAAGCAAGGCCTTGAATAAAAAACAAAACTTACACGATCAAGTGGTATACCACGCACGGGTCACGCAATGTCTCCGCTATTCTGTCTCACGGCTGTCTCCGTATGTCTGTCTGTCAACGTTACGCGAGCGGTCTTTATATACTCTACCACGCGTCGATATCCAGTATATTCTAGAACCAAATAAGTCATCAATTTCCCAGATCTAGAACGCTCTTCAAAGAGACAGAAGAAAAGAAAAAAAAAAACACCCTCCTTTCAACCAGAGGTACACACATAGGTCAAGGACCGGTCACTGTCTGTGTGGCTTGACGAATAAAAAAAAAAACTTATTACACAAGGGGCAGACAACCTCCCCGTCTCTCGACCGCAACAGGTCAAAGAAAAAAAAAACAATGCCTAGATACGTAACAACTTGAAGAATCATTTGGTAGAATTTGCAGAATCATTTGGTAGAACTTTCAGAATCATTTGATAAGACTTGAAGAATCATTTGGTAGAATTTGTAGAATCATTTGGTAGGACTTTCAGAATCATTTGATAAGACTTGCAGAATCATTTGGTAGAACTTTCAGAATCATTTGGTAGAACTTGCAGAATCATTTGGTAGAACTTTCAGAATCATTTGATAAGACTTGAAGAATCATTTGGTAGAATTTGCAGAATCATTTGGTAGGTGTTACGTATCTAGGCATTGTTTTTTTTTTTCTTTGACCTGTTGCGGTCGAGAGACGGGGAGGTTGTCTGCCCCTTGTGTAATAAGTTTTTTTTTTATTCGTCAAGCCACACAGACATTGACCGGTCCTTGACCTATGTGTGTACCTCTGGTTGAAAGGAGGGTGTTTTTTTTTTTTTTTTTTCTGTCTCTTTGAAGAGCGTTCTAGATCTGGGAAATTGATGACTTATTTGGTTCTAGAAACTACTAGATTTGTCTTGATATCGACGCGCGGTAGACTATAAAAAGACCGCCCGTGTAACGTTGACGGACAGACATACGGAGACAGCCGTGAGACAGAATAGCGGAGACATTGCGTGACCCGTGCGTGGTATACCTATTTATCGTGTAAGTTAAGATTTTTCTTTGTCAAGGCCTTGCTTGTATTTGTAATTATATTTTCAAACTCTTGTATTGTAATATTTTTACATGCCATTTTTGTAAAAGGGTTTTGGTCAACCCTTCAATTCTGTATTGAGTAAATGTTTTTTTTTTGCTTTATGTGATACAGTTAAAAGTACTATTCGAGTTATCTTTATTAAACATTAAGTTGATATTTTACCTTCCGATTTCTTGTGTCATTTTCTTTTTGGTTATTCATTGTAAGTCTTTGATTAAATTCAGACTTAAGATAAGTGACACAACTGCTTTTCTATTGTCACGTTCCCCTAGGCAAGCCATTTAAAAGTAGAATTCAATTCGTAATACGTGACAGTAGGACTTTCAGAATCATTTGATAAGACTTGCAGAATCATTTGGTAGAACTTTCAGAATCATTTGGTAGAACTTTCAGAATCATTTGGTAGAACTTTCAGAATCATTTGGTAGAATTTGCAGAATCATTTGGTAGGACTTGCAGAATCATTTGGTAGAACTTTCAGAATCATTTGATAAGACTTGAAGAATCATTTGGTAGAATTTGCAGAATCATTTGGTAAGACTTGCAGAATCATTTGGTAGAACTTTCAGAATCATTTGATAAGACTTGAAGAATCATTTGGTAGAATTTGCAGAATCATTTGGTAGGACTTGCAGAATCATTTGGTAGAACTTTCAGAATCATTTGGTAGAATTTGCAGAATCATTTGGTAGGACTTGCAGAATCATTTGGTAGAACTTTCAGAATCATTTGATAAGACTTGAAGAATCATTTGGTAGAATTTGCAGAAACATTTGGTAAGACTTGCAGAATCATTTGGTAGGACTTGCAGAATCATGTGCTTTGAGCACCGACCTTAAAAAGTCAATTCAGTTCATTATTTTTATTTTTCTAAACTTTGTCTTTGTGAGTATGTAAGAGCACTGCTGCTTGGCAAGGGATATTCATTTCTAATCTAGAATAAGACGCTCTTGTCTTGAATCTTCTTTGACGCTTTCCAGAGCGTTCTCATGAAACCTTTCCTTTTGCTCTCCAACTAACGGGCTGTGATTTCTCCAAGATCATCTTTAAACTTTTTCGGAAAGACAACAGAGTCCTCTTCTATGCTAGCGACAGTTCGTTGGCCAATGAACTTTGCAAGTACGTAAATCTGCGACTGGTTTTACGTTCTCAGTATCTGAAGGCATTGAAAGAAGTACAAAGAAACTGCTGCCTCTTGTTGGCTGTTTTCTTGTGTGCCATTGAGAATCATTTACCAGCCTGTAATCTGTGAGTTTTCAGTGCTCCGGGGGACGAAGTGTAATTTTTCTGCTAGTTGTATTTATATAGTTGACCCACGGTTATCAGGTTAGTAGCGAGAACCACTGATATAGAGCACTGCGATGGCTTCACGTAGGGTTGAAAAGAAAAAGATCTATAATCTATTTGGCCGTGTCAATCCGTCAATGAAAGGTGAATTTAACGCTTTTACTCTAGATTTAGATCTATTGTCTCTCTCTCTCTCTCTCTCTCTCTCTCTCTCTCTCTCTCTTTTATTTATTATTGCACGGTGGCCTAGATATTAGGAGGGCGCAAGTTTGAATCCCTATCAGAGTTGTTTTTTTTTATATTGCTTTTGCAAATGCAGCACGGAAACCTTGTTCTAGATACCCCCCCCCCTCCCCAAAGCTGGTCCAGAGATTGAACCATAGCGCACTGAGTGGCTGTAAACATGAAAATCTATATAAAAGCAATTTTAAAATAATATTTTTTTCCAACCGCAAAATTTATTATTGTACGACTAGATGTATTACAGTATTAGGAGCACGAAGCGAACATATTCATTTTTTAAGGTCCAAAGTTTGTAAACACTGTGGCATGTGCAGTGGCGTGCCTTCCATGTACATAGGAGGCTATGTTAGTCTCAAATAATCTTTTGAAAAGTCTATATTATTTCCGTGTCGTACGTCTGTCGGTCTTTCACCTTTCAATCGAAAAAAAACAAACACTAGAAAACCTTTTTACTCTATTTTGTTTTATTCCTTTGCGAGGCCCCTACTAATTTGAGACCTTGGCGGCTGCCTAGTTTGCCAATGCCTAAGGCCAGACCTGTTAGAGGAGACGATTAGGCCAATAAGAAAGTAAGAAAAAAGAATCCCGTTGGGGCGGCTAAGGACGAGTCCATTGCACTGGCTGGACGGTAGAAAGCCTAACATATATATATATGTCACTATCCATGCGCGTTTTTTTTTTAAATTGTGGTATAAATTGGGGATTATCCCAGGTGTGCTCGACCTTTGGTCTCGCTTCTAATCCTAGCGTCTTGGGATACGAGTCATCCGTAATAGGAATGTAAAAATTACTGGCAAATGGAGGCAAGCTTCCGTCGGTCTAGAGTTCCAAGAGTCGTAAACTCAACTTTTAGGACACTGTCCTGGAAGCCATGGATGCGCCCAAATAAGTCACTGGTTTTAGTTTCGTCTTGAGACGGGACATAATCTTGTGTGACTAATCAAGCCAATTCTGGAGAGGTAGATTTTGCCACTGTCCGAGCATGTGTATGCATCTGTTTTAGGGCTAGCTGATAGGACAGCTTTCTTTTTCTTTCTCTTGACTAAAGCCGCTTCATTTCTTTTGCTTGGAGCGAGGATCGTACACGCACAGTCTGTCTTCTGCTATTTCCTCCCACATACTTTCGTTGATGCCTGTGGTTCTTATGTCTTGCGTGCAGACATCTCTATAGTTTAGTCTAGGGCGGCCCTTGGGTCTGACTCCATCCACAGGCTCAGCATATAACAATTTTCGTGATTCTACCATCTGGCATGCGGGTGACATGTCCGAGCCAGCGTAGTCTTCTCTTTGTCAGAGCAAAGATGCTGTGAATGGTGGCCAATTTCAAAACTTCCTGATTGGAGATGATCCCTCTAGGACAGGGGTTCTCAACCTGTGGGTCGCGACCCCTTTGGGGGGTCGATTGACGATTTGCTAGGGGTCGCCTAAGACCTTCGAAAAATGAATGGTTTTTGTCCATTCTTCTATTACCGTGTGTGTATGCGGAAGGGGCGGGTCGCGGCAGAGTGGGGGGGGGGGTTGTAAAAAGTGGTCGCCGAGCCTAAAAGGTTGAGAACCGCTGCTCGAGGAGATGTACATTATTCGTCTCAGGCAGCGCAAGTGGACATTTAGGAAGAAAAAACAAAAATATAGATCTGCTGTTAAAAAAACAACAACCCAGTAACATCCTCGAGCTGTCTTGGTGGTTGTCTCATAGTGCTGGTCCACTTAAGACAGGTCGACTCGAACTAGTGGGTGCGTGTGTTGGGACGGCGCAGTTCACAGACGAAACAAACCCGAGTTTGTGGGTCACGGGAAACAATTCTTTTATTCTTAGGTGTCGCGTGGGTGGAGGCGTGTAGCCGATGTCTACTAACAACACGACTGTCTTCGTTGTAGGCCTGAATGAAACTATTACCAATAAATACGCGCGCACGCTAAACACTGAGGGCGACCCATTTTCTTGAACGAGTAGAGAGAATGAAAGTCTATGCTTATTCAAAACCAACAGCCTCCACTAGTTATGTAGTTATATAGAGATTTATGCACAGCACACTGAGATAGCTGAATGAGTTGTCGTGCGTGTGCGGTAGGAGGTTGCATTCAGTGACGAATCTAGAGATTTTGGGGCCGGGATGGGAAGGGGCTATACCTCTTAAGGGGCCCCCTGTATTTTCACTTAAAACATCACGACGAGATAATGGTGTAATATTTAATGTACAAAAATAATTTCGGACACTCATTTGAAGGGCCATTAAGTGGGGGCCCGAGGAGATTTTCAAAATCGGACCCCTCCTCCCCTCCCCCACGCCACTGGTTGCCAGCAGGGGCGTAGCTAGGAATTTTCCAGCGTTTGGAGGCCCAGGGACTTGACCTCTTTGGGAGCCCCTGCATTTTGTGTAATATTTAATTTTAATGTAAAGAAAATTCGAGGGCCCCCTCAAGTGGGTGCCCCGGGGATTTTCTAATTCTCCCTCCCCCCCCCACTCTAGCTACGCCACTGGTTGCCTGTTTACAAAAACGTGTGCATTGTTTTGTACTGACCAGTGGTTTTATGGGAAATAGCATTTGAATGTGTACACCAGTCCACAGCTTACCTATCTCTTTATGAAAAGGGACAGTGCCAAGATTGGCCACTTTTGAAAACATTGTCTCTCTACATTTGATTGTCACCAGACGTATAGCTCTTCCATTTATTTCAACGTGGAGATCTCTATCTTTATCTTCTCTCTCCTTGAATCGATTTGTTTGCTTTTGAAATGGCATCTGTGACTATGAGCCAATCTTATTGATCACCTCCCAGTGTAGCAGTTTGCTGTTGCATGGGGGATAATGGATCAAGTCTTACTAGTCTATTCCAGCTCTCGCTCTCTCCTTGGCTTGACATGTAGTTTCTTCTGCTTGATGAGCCGCGCTGTTTGGGAAGCAAATAATTGAGTTACTTTTTTTTTTTGTGTGTGGTCTGGCTAGACTTAGATCTACCTAGTTTTAAAGTAATATAGCTTAAAAACTTGTCAGATAGATCTACCTAGTTTTAAAGTAATATAGCTTAAAAACTTGTCAGATAGATCTACCTAGTTTTAAAGTAATATAGCTTAAAAACTTGTCAGATAGATCTACCTAGTTTTAAAGTAACATAGCGTGAACCATTGTCACTTAGATCTATCTAGTTTTAAAGAAACATAGCTTGAACCATTGTCACTTAGATCTATCTAGTTTTAAAGAAACATAGCTTGAACCATTGTCACTTAGATCTATCTAGTTTTAAAGAAACATAGCTTGAACCATTGTCACTTAGATCACAAATGTGGACATTAGGAAATGTAACAAGGAAACTGTTGACAAATACTTAGTATTGACTCCCACTGATAATTTGGCAGCACTAATTATGAACTCACCCAATACCAGAACTTTCAGGCAGTTTGTTTCTCTCTCTCTCTCTTTTCTCCCACCTAATAAGGTAAACTAAATTGGTCCAAAGGTCACTGAAGAAGGAGAAGGCTTGCAGCCAAACAGTGACTAATGATTCTTTTTTTTTTTATTTTATCTTCTGTTCATTATTAGTTTAAATGTCAACAAAGGACTATTTTTGCCAGCCCTGTCCAACTAGTCTATATATAATAGGTCTGGCTTGTCCTGTCCAACTGGTCTTATAATATGTCAAGAAAAAGAATTAACTCAAGAGGTTATCAACCTTTCGGAGACTTCCCCTCTGCTATCCTGCTCTTTTCTAATTGTGCCATCACCTAATAAAAATATATATTATTAAATAGTTCTCAAAATGTTTAGAGTTATTAACTCCTCATGGAAGAAATCTGAATACAATTACGAAACAACTCAAATTATTTACAGGGCATCTAAACTAAAAGAATTACCGTAATATAGGAGCTTTTAACAAATAGAATTAATCAAGGAGCTTTTGACAATAAAACAGTGATCTTTTATTTTTGTGTTCAAGTCAAAAGATTACTAGCAAAGTATTTCATTTGTATTTCTTTTTCAGTCCCTTTTTTGGTGCAGACTTTAAAGGAGAAATTCCCAAAAAATTTCGTTTGTTGTCATTTTATGTGTATGAAGTTGGAAACAAAAACAAGGTAAGTCTTGGAGGGGGGGGGGGTCATGAGAAATACTTTGGAATTTGACATAGTAATATGAATGTAGGTAAGTCTTGGGGGGGGGGTCATGAGAAATACTTTGAAATTTGACAAAGTAATATGAATGTATGTAAGTCTTGGGGGGAGGGGGTCATGTGAAATAGTTTGGAATTTGACATAGTAATATGAATGTAGGTAAGTCTTGGGGGGGGGGGTCATGAGAAATACTTTGAAATTTGACAAAGTAATATGAATGTAGGTAAGTCTTGGGGGGGGGGGTCATGAGAAATACTTTGAAATTTGACAAAGTAATATGAATGTATGTAAGTCTTGGGGGGAGGGGGTCATGTGAAATAGTTTGGAATTTGACATAGTAATATGAATGTAGGTAAGTCTTGGGGGGGGGGGGGGTCATGAGAAATACTTTGAAATTTGACAAAGTAATATGAATGTAGGTAAGTCTTGGGGGGGGGGGTCATGAGAAATACTTTGAAATTTGACAAAGTAATATGAATGTAGGTAAGTCTTGGGGGGGGGGGGGTCATGTGAAATAGTTTGGAATTTGACATAGTAATATGAATGTAGGTAAGTCTTGGGGGGGGGGGAGGGGTCATGCGAAATAGTTTGGAATTTGACATAGTAATATGAATGTATGTAAGTCCTGGGGGGGGGGGGGGTCATGCAAAATTGTTAGGAATTTGGCAAAGTAATATGAATGTAGGTAAGTCTTGGGGGGGGGGGGGGGGTCATGTGAAATAGTTTAGAATTTGACATAGTAATATGAATATAGGTAAGTCTTGGGGGGGGGGGGGGTCATGCGAAATAGTTTGGGATTTGACATAGTAATATGAATGTAGGTAAGTCTTGGGGTGTGGGGTCATGCAAAATAGAACCTGATAAAGTCATATAAATGTAATTTTAAAGTTGTTTTTTTTTTTCAATTTAAAAAACAAAAAATTTATGCCTTTGGTCCATCATAGGTTTTTAACCCAGATATTTTAAAATTCTATTCTTCTACAAAAGTATATATGAAACTGAATTCTCAGACCTGAAATGCTTATCTTCTGAGGGGGAATGGGGGGGGGGTATAAATTTGCTTTATAAAAAATTGATATCATGATCCTGATATTACTGGCTCTAGTCTATTGATTTTGCATGCAGTATAAAGCATATTTAATTAATTCAATTTTTATTTTTCACACTCTCTTGTTTTCCCCAATCACACTAATTGTAAATAAGGGATGAGGGTTTACTTTTTGTATGGCATCTTTAATGAAATATTTTAAACAAAACACAAACAGACTTTTTTCTTTCCTGTAAATAAATGAAAGTTATGACAAATGACTAAAGAGTTTGAAAAACAAGCCTAATGTATGCTGTCTATGAAATAGGTTTTAGGAAAAGTTTCCTTGAAAAAGGAAGAGCTATACAAATATCATCAGAAAGAGCACTGGTTTCTACTGACCTATCAAGATGGCGATACTGAAGTGCAAGGCAAAGTACAGGTGGAGATCCGGCTAGATGAGTGCCTTAACTCCTCGGATAGCTCACACAGGGTCGCTGTCAAGTAAGTCTTACCACAAGTGCTTCTTTCATTCTTCACTCTTTCTCTCCTAAGTGATGATGCCAACGTTGGTTTCACCCCCCTCATTAAACTAAATTGGTTTTGGATTTTTAAACTTTAATATCTGTTGTGTAAAAAGAGAACGCGTTCTCCTATAATTCAATGCCAAATAAAACTATTTCTGATAACAAACAAAAAAGTTATTGAAGTTAAATCATAGCAGGATAATGAAATACATTGGAGCAAAATGAATAATACTATTGAAATGAGGAAAATATTATGGTGCGAAAAATCGAAATAATATGACATTGACTTCAGTCTGAATAATACAAAAGAAAACTATGCAATTCCAGTTGTGTCTTACATATTTGGCTTATCTGATGCAAGCTGATTACTAAGCGATTGAGGATCAAGTCATATAGATTAACAAAGATATGAAGGGAAAAAAAGGTCATGCTGTTCATGGCATTAATGCTAAAAAGTCTTGTCTTTGAGCCCTAAGATTAAGGAGGAGCGCAGTATTCATGTGGCTATGCAGTCCTAGCTGTGATAATGTAGTATCCTCCGCCTGTGCTGAGTATTTTTAAAGTGGAAATTGGTTTGGGCTGCCCAGTACTACTCTTTACACTAAATGTTATTCACAGTGGCACAGAAGTCTGAGATGGCTGTGAATAACAGATGTAGCTTTTATTTCAGAGTTACCACCTCCTAGCCTGGATGCCGACCAAGGTTATAGTGCCCAGTCTGAGACGTGAACAACAGATAGTTGTAGGTTTTAATTTGGAGTTTCCATCTCCTAGATTGGCTGCTGACCAAGGTTATAGAGCCCAGTCCTCCCACAGGCTGAATTGCAGTTGTTTTATTTAGGTTTCATTTAAATTTCCATTATTACATACTGGGTTGTCACATGACTGGGAAAACAGGAATTTAGTTTAAAAAAAAAAACAAGCAAGAAATCAGATTTATTTATTATTTATTTTTGTGTTTTCAGGGTGTTGGAATGTAGTGACCTGCCAGTCATTAATGGCTCATGCAACCCCTATGCTGTGGTCACTCTCTCAAGTGGCAAGACAAAGAGTAAAGACATCAGGAAGACAGTGGTCAAGAAAAAAACAATCTGTCCACAGTTTGAGGAGACTTTCTTCTTCCCTGTAAGTCTGTAAACTGAACTAAAGGTCATTTTTTTCTAGTGATTATTTATATTGCTAGAGCTTGTTTGTCTTAAAGCATTTGAATACAAGTTTAGGAAAAGCAGAAAAGAAAAAATAGCCATATTGACAACTTCAATATTTTAGACCAGTGTTTCCCAAACTGTTCCATGAAACTCTAGTGTTTCCCGAAGCCTGAATAAGTGTTCCAAAAACTACTGGAATAATTAATTATTCACCATGTGAATGAATCTCTCTAAAAAAAATAAGCAAGGTGATCCGCTAAATGCTTGGAATGTACTAAGTGTTCGTTAGACAAAAAAGTTTGGGAAACACTGCATTACACTTTGATTATAATAAAACAATATCTAATATAATATTTGAACTAAGCATTATAAAACATTTATTTATAATGATAGACCAGTATTGAAAAATATTTATTATAACTAAACACCAGCTATTAAGCAGTATATGTAATTTAGCACTAACTTTTAAAGATATTTATATAATGAAAAATTTAAATATTTTAAATGTTTTTAATATGCTACAATGATATACAAGATATAATATAGAACAGTATATTGTTTTAAATTTAGTCTTTCATCAGAATTATTTTTTATATTTGATGGTTAAATGCAAACGTTTTGGGGTGTTTTCTATACTTTAATACAAAGCTTATATCAAGTCTGTCTGTCTAGTAATAAGTTTCTATACGTTTTTCTCCGACACCCAATCTCAGATCAAGCTGAAATTTTGCACATTATTTCTTTTAATTGACAGAATTATGTTTGTTTATTTTAAAAAAAAATAAAAAATTAACCAATTAGTTAATTAACTATTGGTAATTAATCATTTTTTTGGTATCTCAAACGAGAAAAAAATTGGACTGCAGTGGTGGTATAAGCTGAATTAGTCCCCTTTATAGGTCGCCGCTTTAAAGTAAGTTTCAAACAAACAGTAGATAAATAAAGGCTTCTATTTACACACCTCACTAGCAGAGTGGTTAGAATGTTGGCTCAAGGAAGTTCGATACACAACTTTTAATTCAGGTTGTTCCCCTTTTAAATTTTTTTATAAATGCTTTTAACAAAAATTATTACAGTAACATTCACACTAATATCGCTTTCGTTTCTCTTGCTCTCTCCCTCCCTACCCCCATTTTTCCAACTGGTTCAGACAAGTGATAGGATCGTGATAGGTTCATAGCATATTGAGAAAGCTAAAAGCATGATATAGTGCTAAACAAAAACAATTGGTAAAAATATTTCTAATAGCACAGATTTATCGTTGTTATTGTAGATCTATTTCAAATTTAATTACAGGACTGATCCAAAGTAATTGATACAACTTCTCTTCATATAAGGTTTTTTTTTTATAAAAAAAAATATTTTTACTATTTTTCTTGCAATATTAATGCAATCAGAAACTAAAATTATCACATTAGAACTTTTCTTATTCATGTTATTTAATAGACATCTAGAAATAAGTGTTGGGTCCACCATTGCATGAAATGTTTATATAGTGCTATAGTTTCACTTGAGACATTGCTCTTGAGACATCGCTCTTTAGATTAGGACCCAGTCAGTTTAATTAGTTTCTTCTAGAGTTTTTCTTATTTCATTCTTATTTTAATTCCATTCAGATTGAGAAATCTCAAGGAGTCGAGAGAAGTTCTTCCTATATAGTTGATGATGTTGTTTCTCTGGAGGTCAGGTTAGTCTTGCTACTTTCTATCTTTTGACTTTTTTTTTTTACAACGGTTCTCACTAAATAAAGTTATTCAGATACACACTTTAGTAGTCATTTAAACAATCTCATCACTTGATTAGATTCTACTTTCAATTTGGTTAATTGAAAACATTAATTAATAATATAACCAAAGAGCTTTAAAGTTGTTGTTTTTTTAATACTCTGGGAAACAAAAACATTTTTTTTGTTAATACTTTTTTTTTTTTGTTAACCCTCTTAAGCATTGGAGCATGTCTTGTGCCAAAAAGACAGAGCACTATTTCCAGCCTTAACACTTCTCTTACAAAAAAATTCCTAACAAATAAACTAATTACTTAACATACACAAAACTATATATATTATATATATTATTTACAGGGAATGAATGAAGTAATTTAATCTTATGGAATTTATCTAAAATATTAACATTTATTAAAATAAGCCAAGCTAATTTGCATAATTTATGCGCATACAATTCAAAAAAGTTTTTTCAAAACAGAACAGAATTATAAAGGTAAGAGTTTTTTTTTAAAGAAGTTTTAGGCTTGAATAAGCCCTCATACATGTCTTTAGGGAAACAAGGCACATTGAGACCCTTCAGGCACTTCTATCAAATTATTTTACGGAAACAAACACCTTCATTATTGTCACAGTGACAGTTACCCATTTATGATCCAGGGATCGTTTTTTAGCTGTTTGTTGGTCAGAAAGTTGGCATCATATTTATTAGTCTCACTGACAAATGTTTGAACTAAATTGATAGTAAAAAAAAGTGCATAAAACAGCCTGTTGGGTGCTAAACCCTTGGTTCCCAAATGGGTCTTCTCTATCCAGCTACCCACCCCTTACCTCTAAACCATGTTACCAAGAATAGACATCGTCAAACCATATTAGATCTAGATCTAAAGCTTTCCTTAATTCTGATCTTATTTTTATTTATAGGGCTATCATAGTGAAAATAAAATCGAGTCAGTGAGTTACCTTTCATCAATATCAACGGCTGAAATGTTAAAATTTTCACCTCTCACTAGCTAACTTCAAAAAATCAATTTAAAAAAATTATTGCGTTAAAACAGCGAAGGAAGCCGCAGTCTACTAATGTGTAAAAATAGTAAGAACTAATCTGATTGGCTTATACAAACACTGGCTAGCCAATCCTTTGGTTGGAAACATCGTGGTCGATATATCGGGCCGGCTTCTCTTTTCCGCCAAATAGCCTTTGACTGATATATCGGCCGCGTTCCTAAGAAGGTTAATTATCAGACATTTGTATGTTTTAAATATTTAGGTTTTTGTACTTGCTTAAAATATGTTTTTTTTTCTAAAGAATTTTTTTGTTTCTACAGTGTTTCTCTGTTTCATGACGACTCCAAAGTATCTCGTGAAATGTTAGGTCACATGTTTAAAGGCTGTTTCCTTGGTGAAGTGAAGATACCTATAGTGTTTAATGACTTGAATAGACCACATAAAGCCTGGTAGGACCTGTATGTTCTTTTTTTTTAATTGTTTTTGGTAATGGTTTTAAAGTATTGGACGTTACATGCACTTGTGTTGACAGGGGGTTAGAACAAAATTACAAGTTCTATCTTCTTGTTTGATCTTGTTTGGTAAAGCTCCTCACGAGTTTCAGAATTGCTCATAGAGTGAATTATAGTTTTAAAAGATGGATTTAACCTTGGCAACTAAATGACTCCAGCCTGGACCATTTAGAAGGCCTAAATACTGACCTGCAACGTCACAACCTGTGGGCAGATCAAAGCTTTATAAGACGTGGCAACAAGCTATTGGTCTAATCTTCTCACTGGTTGTAACATTGCAAGTCTTCTCTAACCATTGGTCTTGCTCCAGCTTGTTTTGAGTTCAAATGTTTCTGTGCATGATTAGGTTATTGAGTACAAACATCAAGTACATCAGCGTTCCTCCCAAAAATATCACTTAATTGGGTAGTGTTAAGTCGGTTCAGGAAACCTTTCCTATCTGGATTTGAACCTGGAATGTTTTTTTGATAGTGAAGCACTACCGTTCCGCCAATAAAATAACATTTTTTTTGTATACTGTAGTAGTGATAGAAGATATTTGATGAAAACAGAATGATAGCCATATTGAAAATAAATTCAAATATAGACAGTTTATCACTAGTTAATCAGATCCACAAGGTTCTTAAGGCTCGCAAAGACCTTCCTTAAAGGAACAGAAGAGGCAAACAGAAAGCTATGGAAAGACAACATTAAAGAATGGAGAGGCCTTTCGGTGAATGAAATTCTATCCAAGACAGTCCCAACGGTCCAACAGACAAAGGGAAAGTTGAAGGTGAATCAGATCCAGAATGGGAAACGGAACTCGGTTGTAGTGTGTTTCAAAATTTTTAAATATTTGTGTGTGAAGTAATACTGATTCTTTTTTAGTTCCACTTATCTCTTTTTATTATAATGTATTGTTAAAAAAAATTTCGAAGCTCAGATGATATGATCATTAACTTGGGAATTGCCCATCATTACAATTTTTGTGGCACAGAAACATTTTGGTTCTTCCCATCCACTGCCTATGTAGAATTTTTAACAAGGGACTCTTTTCAAAAGGAAAGATTTCAACTTCTGTCCATGATTGAGAGATTAGCTCTTCGTAGAGCCCCTCTGTGTCTTTTGTATGCAGCCATAGGGCAGTAAGATTGTTTAAAATACATTTTAAAGTAGTAATAAAGAAAAAGTAAATATTTATGTCACTGCAGGTACTGTTTGCAAGCCAAAGAACATAGTAGAAGCAATGAATTGTCTCTGGGATCTATACGTCTGAGAATCAGCTACTCTGAGGATTATGTTTTCCCATCCAAATATTATGATGGTTTAAGAAATCTCATTTTACAGTCAGCTAATACTAAGGTAAGACCAGACCTGTAGGTTATTCTGTTTTATGGTCCTCTCACATTTTGTCATAGAATTTATCCAAGCATGGGTTAGACATTTTCTTCCTGTACATCCATGGTTTGGGGGCCCCTTGGCTAAGTGGTTAAGCGCTTGGCTTCTTAACCTGGGGTCCTGGGTTTGAATCTTGGTGAAGACTGGAATTTTTAATTTCTGGAATTGTAGGGCGCCTAAAAATAAAAATTAAACACAAAAAGAAAGTTCCCCTTTCAGGCCATTGGTTCCATGTCACTAGTGATGTAATCCATCCATCCCAGTGGCGCTACAGCCCATGGAGGGCTCTGGCCTGCTTTAACACATCCTTCCATTCAGATCTCTCCTGGGCCTTTCGTCTCCACGCCCTAACCCCAAGCTGCTTCAGATCTGCTTCCACATCATCTATCCATCGCATTCAGGGTCTGCCTTTGGGTCGTCTGCCTTTTGGTTTTTGCCTGTATACGATTTTCGCCCCTCTGTTGTCTGACATTCTTTCAAGGTGACCTGCCCAACGTAGTCTGTTCTTTTTTATTTCGTTCACTATTGGTGGGTCTTCATACAATGGATATATCTCATGGTTAGTGTGTGCCCTCCACCCTGTTTCATCCTGTATGGCACCATAGATTTTCCTAAGAATTTTTCTTTTCCAAGTGTTAAGTAAATTTTCAGATGACTTTGTCAGTGTCCAGGTCTCACTTCCATACATTGCTGCTGGTCTTATTATGGTTTTGTATATTATTTTCTTGGTTTTCCTTGAAATTGTTTTGCTCTTAAGTAAATGGTGGGTGCTATAGAATGCCCTGTTGCCTCCTGCTATTCTTTCCTTTATTTCTGTTAGTAGGTCATTTTTGAAATTAATAATACTTCCTAGATATTTGAAAGTTTGTACGTTTTCAAATTCGTGGTCTTTGATTTTGATATTTTGTCCCTCTGTTTGATTGTCTCTTGTCATTGTGATGTACTTGGTTTTACTGTCATTGACCTCAAGTCCTGCTGGTCGAGATGCTTCTTCTAGTTGTATGAAGGCTCTAGCGATGTCAGAGGTTTCTTTACCCAATAAGGCAATGTCATCGGCATAAGCAAGGTATTGTAGAGGTTGGCTGTATATCGTCCCTGTTGGTTGTGGATCCGTGTTTTCTCTCCTGAAGTAGTTAGTAATAGTTCCCCTTGTGTTTATGTGTATATTTCTTATAACTCTCTCCAGTGTTAAATTGAAAAGCATGCAGGAAAGTGCATCTCCTTGTCTTAATCCTCGTTTAATCCTAAATTCCCGTGAGTGTTCTCCTTGTATTATGACTTTGCTTTTTGAGTTGTTTAATGTCATATGTATAAGTCTTGTCAGCTTGTTGGGTATTCCAAAATCCTGTAAAGTGTCATATAGGTATTTCCTTCTGATACTGTCATTAGCCATTTTATAGTCTATAAAGAGTTGGTGGATTGGTATGTTGTATTCATGGCATATTTCTAGTATACATCTTAGTGTGAAGATGTGGTCGGTTGTGAATTTTTTGGGTCTGAAACCACATTGGTAGTCACCTAAGATTTCTTCTGAATATTTTCCAAGTCTCTTAGTTATAAGCCTAGACAGTATCTTATAAGTCACATTTAGTAGAGAGATTCCTCTGTAATTACAGCACTTTAACTTGGATCCTTTTTTGTGTATTGGGGTTATAAGAGCCGTTTCCCATTCTGTTGGTATTACTTCTTCTTCCCAAATTCTTGATATTAGTCTGTGTATTTGGAAATGTAAGTCTTTCCCTCCATATTTAATTAGTTCTGCTGTGATTTGGTCCTCTCCTGGTGCTTTGTGATTCTTCATGGTCCTAATTATTTCTGATGTTTCAATGAGTGTTGGAGGGTTTACTAAGAGATCTGGTCCCCCATGTGGCTGTTCATATTCTCCATTGTCTCCATCTTCAGTGGTATTCAGCCCATCTCTCAATGACCCTGCTGTTTTCTGTGATAAGGTAACCCATCTTTATTCTCACACATGTGTGATCTAGCTTGAAATCCGTTCTTTTCATCTTTAATTTTCATATACATTCCTCTCATGTCTCCCTCCTTTGCTAGTTCCTCAATTTGAATAATCTTGGACTTCTCCCATTCCCGTTTTTTCTTTCTTACAACTTTTGTGGCCCTTCTTCTTGCTCCATTGTATTGCTGTCTAGTGTTCCTGGTTTCTCTCTGTAGCATTATCATTCGGGCATTGTTCTTCTCTTCTATAGTTTGTCTGCATTCATCCTCATACCACCCTATTGTCTCGTTCTTTTGTTTAAATCCAACTACCTCTTCTGCTGTTCTTTTGATAGCATGCTTTATTATTTCCCAATGCTCATTTATGTTATTTTCGCTGTCCTTTTCTAATGTTGTCAGTTGCGTTTGGAGTGCCATTCTATAAGTTTCTGCAACAAGTGGATCCTTTGTGAGTTTTTGACTATCATATTGCTGTGCTCGCTTTCTTTGGTAATTGTGTTTGGTACTTATTCTTTGTCTAAGTTTAGCTTTTACTAGTAGGTGGTCTGAGTCAGCATTAGCTCCTCTGAAACTTCTTACATCTAGTATGTCTCATCCATGTCTCTTATCTATATGTATATGATCTATTTGATTCTGGGTGTTGCCATCAGGTGAGATCCAGGTAACCTTGTGAATATTCTTATGTTGGAATTTTGTGCTGCTGATAGACATTCCTTTTCCTGATGCAAAATCCACTAGTCTTATGCCATTATTGTTGGTCTCTTCATGTAAGCTTTCTTTGCCAATTGTTGGTCTGAATGCTGGTTCCTTTCCAATTTTTGCATTGAAATCTCCTAGGACTATTTTGATGTCATGCTTTGTTGCTTCATCATAAATTCTTTCCAGTCCTTCATAGAAGGCTTCTTTTGTGTTATCATCTGCATCTTCAGTAGGGGCATGAACATTGATAAATGATCTGTTGAAGAATTTTCCTTTCAAACGTAGTGAGCAGAGTCTATCACTTACAGGTTTAAATCCAATGACATTACCTACCATTTCCTTTTTAACAGCAAAACCTGTACCTAAGTTGTTAGTGCTTCCACCACTATAAAATATAGTATACTCCTTGGTTCTGAGAATGTCCGAGTCTTTCCACCTGATTTCCTGTAGGACTACAGGGGGTATCCTATATTTCTTTAACACTTCAGTAAGTTGGGCTAGCGCACCTGCTCTATAAAGGCTTAGCACGTTCCATGTCGCAAAACAAAAATCATGTCCTTTTCCAAGCCTAGGTCGTTTTCCGTTGAGATCTGTCCGAGTTTTCTTGTGTGTATTAGCTTTCGTAACAGTATTTTTTATATGACAGAGTTGTTAGCCCTGTGCATAACCATCTGGGGGGCTGCCCCTTTCAGCTCTCTGGATAGCTGCCTTTATTTTCGGGTAAGGTGCCCTAGCCTTTGTGAATCCCTCCACTTCCTGCAAGGCAGCAGGTTTGATTTTGGTCCACCCCGGGTATTTTATTTCCCCGGTACCCACCGTATCTGGAGGGCATTCCCCTATCCGCCACCTGGGGAGGCGCTCGATGGGAGATCAAAAACTCCACACGAGACTAATGATGTAAAGCTCATCTATTACTCTGATGGTTAATGAAGGTGTCATGTTGTTAGCACTAAGACCATCTGCTGTTTCTCCCAACTAATGTCAGGTAGACCAGAGCTCTAAAAATCAGAAGTACAAAATCCCAGCCTTCATACTCATTTGAAGTTTGTAAAAGTTTGACATGTTTCGGATGTGCCATTAGAGTTGAAGATAATATAATTCCTAGTCAAAACTTCCCGCAAGATGACGGGGGATGGCAGTGGGCAGGGTTTCAACCCAGGATCATCGATAAGTCCGAACGACAGTCCAGCGAGCAAACTGCACAACCAGGCAGCCATCCTAGGTGACCCTTCAGTTCAGAAGCCATTTTTTTCAAATCAATTCGGCACTGTCTGGCTCAACCCCAGCATTTTCTTTGTGGGATTTGCTTTATTATTTTTTTTATCTTGTTGATGTAATGTAAGGAAACTTATTTTAGAATGAAATAGATTATTTAACTATTCCTGTCTGTTATGTTTTCTACCAGCCTATCACATCCAGTGCAGCTTTTATTCTGGGTGAAATTGTTAACAGGGAGAGCGCAGCGCAGCCATTGGTCAGACTCTTTCTAAATCACGGTAAACTGATTCCCCTAGTACACGCCTTAGCCAACTGGGAAATGTCGACTACAATGTGAGTAGCTAGAAGGATGTTTGAAAGTATTGTTGTCGCGAAGGCTATAAATTAAGTAGATTTTTTTTCCCCTTATTCATTAACAAAATTTAATATTAATTATAAATGTTGTCTGCAGTGATCCCAACACATTGTTCCGAGGCAACAGCCTTTTGACCAAGATGGTGGATGAGCTCATGAAGATCCTGGGACTGCCCTACTTACACGACACGCTCAAATCCTTTATAGAGCGGGTAAATCAAGACTCCTATCATTTACTTATAAGAGATTTGATGGTTGTTTAGAAGATATTAATTTATTCATTTTTTATTTCTGAGCATATTTGAAGGCCTCATATTAAACGTCTTTATTTGCAGTTTTTCTTTAAAATCCAGATTTATTAATCAATCAGCTAAACAATTCAGGGACATTGTGAAAATGATCAGGATATAGAATGCTAATGAAAGCTGGTTTTGTTAAAGAATGTGATCAGCCTAACTTAAAACCTTTTTCTCTTTTCTTATTATAAATGACATACGTGTGACAAGAGGGACAATAAGGGTGGCTACCTTTATTTTTTTTATTAGAGTTAGCCCCCTTTATTACTTGATTTAAGTCCCTGTCAGCTGTTTACAAGTGCCACTCTCTCTTGAGTCTTTCAACTGACCAGTGTAGCTTGAACTAAATCTATATAATGTTTGACTAATACTTGTATTGTACTATTGTTGTGTTTACTCAAGAGGAGTGTGCCACTGTTGTGGGAAGAGTATTTCAATAATGAGATAAGTAGACTTTATCAATTTGTTAGTGGATTTATGTAAATGGTATAGGTCTACTTAGTCTCTTATCCTCTTCTGTATGTCTTTTTTTTTAAAGACATCTTTTTGTTTAGATACGAGACAGTAGTGTGTCTCATGAATGACGTCATTTCATTGTTTAGTCATGTATGATATTATTGTAAACTAATGTAAACCCTCGCTTTGGTTTTTCGGCACAAGACATTATTGTGCTTCTGTGATGGTGGTCCTTTCATTATATTGACCGGAAACTGTCTTGCTACTTTGTTTTGTTTCATTATGTCATTTTCTTTTGTGAGCCTTTATTGCCATTTATATTTTTTCATGATCTTTTCTTTTCTTTGTAAATAAACTCCTTTTTTTTTTGTTGCAACTGAAATCTCAGAATTATTAATTGTTTGTCTCGGTAGTTTTATACATCTAGAGGCTATAGTTATTAGCCTAGATAATATAATCGGGACCACAAAGTACCGCTGGACTAACTTGCCGGTGCAGTACAGGTCACTGGTCTTATGACCTATTCTATTTATAGGTCACATACGTTATAATTCAAAGTGTATTTCTCTGAAAAAAAGAATGATTGCTAATGATATTTCCAACAGGTAATCTTTGAATCCAAGCCTTGTGAGATTGATGGATCCAAACTGAGAGATGGAGAGAATGTAGAAACCAATCTGGTAGGTTGGAATAGTTAATCCACTTAATACTTAAGTGAAACCAAGTTTTGAGTAGATGAATTACAAATAATCTATGATAATTGTGTAGATGAATATTTCAATGTTTTTGATTTGTTTTCATTCCCAGGAGAACTTGTATGGTTATGTGAAGGATGCTGTGGATAAAATTGTTAACTCGGCTCTTGTATGTCCCTCTGGCATGAGAGATGTATTCTCTACTCTTAAAACACAAGCAATGCTCAACTATCCTGGTAATTCACTTTTACACACTGGCTAAGTGATAGAACTCTTTGAGAAAGGTTTAAATTCTGATGAAGCCTATTGTGGAACGGTGTGGCAGACTGTTTGGGCTGGGTCTCCGGGCAACTTGTTCCATCCCACCCCATGTGAGATAAAAAAAAAAGAAGCTCACCCAACTTATCCCGGAAGGAACCTAGTTTGTTTCCCATTCTCAGCCTATCTAGTTCCACTACTAGACGTTTCTAAGGAGGGGCTATGCTCAGGCGACGGAGCCGAATCCTCCTCTACCCCCTAGCCAGCTTTGTCTTTTAACTAGTCTTAGTGATTATAGTTCAGTATAGACTATCTTGAGGTAACAGTTCAGTGAAGATTGTTGACAAGGTAACTGTTCAGTGTAAAGTGTTGACTATGCTGAGATAACTAGATTTATCATAATTTTTAACATTCAAGCTATTTCAATAAGCATAACAAAAGATATGTTACAGAAATGAGTTCATTAAAACTGGATGAAGATTGAATGCTTTTAATTCATCAAAGAAAAGAGATCCACTGTTGTCACAGTTACTACACTAGAACTGACTAACAAGACGCTATTCACTAACTTCTCTTTCATATCTCTATTGCCAGTCCTAATTATTTTTAACGATGTCACATTCCCTCGCTAAATGGCATAGCCAAAAATAAAACAAAATAAACATGACAAATTTACATACCGAATATTAGGTATTATATATTATTTTAGTATGTTTTTTCTTCTTTTAATTATAAAGAAACTTAATTAACCTCAAAGGATGTAACTAATTGATTCTTACATTATAGTTCCTTACATGTTAGTGAAGAAAGGTCTTCATCAATATTCTATCTTGCTTTCCAGATAATACAGCTGTTCGTTATCATGCTGTGACTAGTTTTATTTTTTTGAGATTCTTTATGGCAGCCATCTTAGGCCCAGTACTTTTTGATCTCCGCTCTGAAAATCCAGTAAGTTGTCTTTTTGTTTTGGGGATTTTTTGTTTTCAAGTTAAGTCACTTAAGTTTTTTTTTAAGTTGTGGGGCACAAGAATTGAAATGTTTAGACAAAGTAGACAAAATAAATGTTAAATGTAAGTTTGAAAGAATTTTTTTTTATCGTCATGTGTTGGGGATTATATTATTGTTGCTGATGTGAAATGATATATTGGTAATAAAAAAATGTTGCTGGAACCTGTGGTGGTTAATCTGTTGAGTCATTTGATTGTCTGAATCCTGGCAGTGATTTGCTTTTAGAACCAGAAGTCTTAAAAAAGTTAAAAAAAAAAGCTAACATATCCTAGTGCAGTGTTTCCCAAACTATGTTCCGCAAGGCCTGAATAGGTGTTCCACGAATTACTGGAATAATTAATTAGTAGGCCACCACATGAATTAATCTCTCTAAAAAATAAGCAAAGTGTTAAGTAAATACTTAGAGTAAGTGTTCCGATAAAGACAAATGTTGGAATTACTGTCCTAGTTGATTGAACAAAACTTGTGAACACATTTTAAAACTAAAACTATTTTGGACACAGACAAAGATGTTTCATGTTTGTTCTCCATCTCCAGGAGCCATCTGTACAAAGAACTTTGACCCTGATCTCTAAAGGTGTGTCTGGATTGGTCAATTTTGTCAGCTCAAAAACTGTAAGTGTTATCATACGGTGTAAATAAAAGTTCTTTGTCTAATAAGCTGCATATGTTTGTTAATTATTACTTTCATGCATTTGATGGCTGCTTGGTTAGTGGTATTGTTCTGCACTCGTCCCAGGATAACCTCTGCCATCTCTTGACATCCTGCTACTGGTTTTGGCTGGAACATAATAATCTGAATTCCTTTCTGAAAGAACATTCACAGTCCTACAAGTTCTGTTTTAACCATTGAAAAAGATTTTATTTTAGAATTATTTACTAATGAAGTATTTTTAAAAATATAACTTGTATGGCACACAACTGAGTGACCAGTGTTATTGTGTTATGGAATAAGTGAATCATTTAAATGAGTTAATGAATGTCTGTGTTCATTCTGGGTTGTTCCTTACAGAGAGCGGAGACTGGAAATATGACATAAAGAAATTAACCAAGAATTAAATTAGTGCTTACATGTCAGTTTTAAAAAATCTGTTATAGGTGATTGTGGCCCATCATAATTTTTCATTAGATCTAGTGTTCTTTGTGTATTCTAGCTTACCATTACAATGACCTGCTGTGAAGCAGTCTATTGTTTTATTTTTGGAAAGAATGAGTCTGTCTTTATGTTTTGTCTTGATACACAGTGTTCTATAATTTCATTCATAAACCTTTTGTGCTATTGAATTAATGCTGTTTTATTTATTCTTTCCTATAATCTTATAGAATAGTTATACCATGAAAGAAGAGTACATGAGTCCACTTTATGCAAAGTTTCATGAATCAACGCAGACAAATATCAAAATGGTAATCATTAGCACACCAAATTCATTCACTTGCTGATAGCATATTAATTAAACCATTTTGTTGATTATTTAGGTCAACTTTGCTAAAGTTTTATTAAGTGAACTATTATTTTTTACTTGCTATTAATTGTTTTAATTTTGTTTGGCTTAGTTTATAGATATCATATCATCAAGCAGTGGCTCACATTTCAAAGATATTGAGGCTCCAATCATTCTCAAAGAAGGGTAAGAGATTGATTGTGCCTCGTTTAATATCAATAAAAATTTAGATGATAGCTTAGGGGTCAGAATGATGGTCCCAGGTTCATACCCTGATCGAAACTATCCCCGTTGTCCTGCCTGATGTTTGGACTAGGAAGTAGATTATCTTCAACATCTGAAACAATATTGGGTTTGTGCTTTCCTAAAGGACATTAACGATTCTGAAATGTATGTAAAGTAATCTATAATAATGGGAAAGCATTTCTATTTAAAACATGTAATTTATTAAAGTCCTTTTAAACGGTTTATAGCTATATATCAAGATTTAGCACAATACTAAGGTGTGCACTGTAGTTGCCTATCTAGTCAGTGAATTCATCATCTTTTTTGAAGTAGCGCCTGTATTATATAAGATAAGATAATTGTATTACATTACACAGGACCATTTAAAATATCCATTTTTTTTTGCTGTTTATTCTTTTCCATTGTATTCAGAAACTTATCTGTAGTAATCCAAATGTTTTCAACTCGTTATTTTTCTATTAACTGCACTCTTAGTTTACAGGGGTCATTGCAAGTTTAATTGTAAATAATTAATTCCTTATCAGTTTGATGTTTTGAATTTCTATTTTCCAACACTAGTTCTTTATTCTGATATAACTTCTTGGTCTTGATTCTGTTCTTTCAGGTTCATGATTAAAAGAGCTCAAGGGAGGAAAAAATTTGGTCTGAAAAACTTCAAGAAAAGATTTTTTAGGTTGACTAATCAGTCATTGTCCTACTACAAGCATAAAGGTATCTGAAATAGATTGGGAGGAGTGAACCTGTCAGGACTCCAGGCTTAGTTCAGATTCTAATGAAGATTACATCCTTTGTTTCAGTACTGAACGTTAAACTTCACTTACTTTTCTGATTCTAGTTGCATCAATAATACTTTAGTTTCATTAAATTGTAATATTTAATATTAATTTATAACACATTTTGCTCATACATAGCCAGCCTAGAACAATGACCCAACTTGTACACATGTGGAGGCATGGTGGCTGAGTGGTAAAGTGCTTGGCTTCTTAACCGTGGGACCTGGGTTTGAATCCTGGTGAAAACTGGGATTTTTACTTTTGAGATATTTAGGGCAACTTTGAGTCCATCCAGCTCTAATGGGTGTCTGACATTAGTTTGGGAAAAGTAAAGGTGGTTGGTGGTTATGCTGGCCAATGACACCCTCTTTAGCCGTGGTACACAGAAATAGATGACCTTTACATCATCTGCCCCATAGATCACATGGTCTGAAAGAGGAACCTTACTACTCTACTTATACCCATGTTGTATAATGAAGTATACAATAAGATCATACTGTATTCACATTCTTATTATTAACATATCATTTGGTGATAATCAATGGATAGCTCTTGAGTATAGAAATTTGTTTTCAATTTTACCTTCACCTATTCCTTAGCCTGTTGGATCGTTGGGGCACCATGCAAGATTTTCTGTCTTTTGCCTTTGATAGAACCTCTTACATTGGCAGGCCCGTCCATTCTTTTATGTTGTCTTCCCATCGCTTTCTCTGTCTGCCTCTTTTTCTTTTTCCTGGTAAAGTTCCCTGATGGAATATCTATTTACTATTATTGAAAAAAAAAGTTTTTAATACACAAGTGATTGTTAATACAGATAAGCCCAATCATGTGGTCAGCATCAATCTCCTGTAGTATCTGTAACATGAACAAGAAAACTTACAGAAAACTGTCTTCATTGTTGTGAAATTTTAGTTATAAAACTGCATGCGTAGTTTATTGAAGCAAAAGTGGCAAAATGCTCTTTGAATATTTAACAACTTTGCCTTGTTTGCCACTTTTGCTATTTGGCTAAATATGTGTGTAGGAATACCTACTCCGGTTTTGTGACTAGTCAAACATTTATCATTTTCTCTAGGTGAGAAGCAACCTTTGTTTGAAATCCATATTACTGATATATTAGCAGTGGAAAGGTTAGAAGAAGAATCCTTCAAAATGAAATATGTGAGTACATAGCATCCAATCACTTTCATACTATGCTGCTATACCATATATAATATTGTTAATAAGATTTTTGTTGGTGCCATTTGAGAGTTAGGTGGTTAATTTGGTAACTTTGTTTCATTCATATAATTTTTTTTTCAAAATCTCTTTTTTTTTTTTTTTGCATTAACTTTAAAAGGCTTTAAAATATTGAAGCTACAAGTATTACCATTTTTTAGCGGCCCCCCGAAAGGGGAAAAGACACTATTAGTTTATTGTGGCCTGTCTCTCTGTCCGTCCGTCCCGTTTATATCTCAGAAACTAAAAGAGAAAATGAAAATTGGATATCATGATATTTAAGATCATTCAAAGTTCTGATGCAACAGCTCCTTTTTTCTTTTCTGAAAGTGAACCATCTAATTTTTAAAATTATATATGCAAGCAGATCTAAAAAAAAATAATTACACCACTTTTCAATGAAAAACTTAAAGGGAGATAATTTTTTTTTAAAAAGGTCATGGACTTCTTCATTAATAACTCAAGCTTCATTCATAGAATCACGCATTGGTATAAAACATTTGCATCTAAGGTCACAATGGTAAAAGTGTCAATGGTTCATTATAAAATATATTTTCCATTTATTAAGTAACTCATTGAATAGAATATTGATTCAAATGTTGTTTTTAAAAAATAATTTTGATACGAACTTCATTTTAGTTATAAGTTTCAAAAATAACTAACTACTTTTATAGCGCATAGTTTTGACATATCCTCATTGCAGGGGCCTCCACTTGACAGTCTAAATAAGACTAAATAGAGCCCAAATCTAGATATATTTATAATAAATGTATTAATAATTTGAACAAAATTTTAATTATGGCAATAACTTATCTTCTGACAGCTTAGGGGTGTAGATTTATTTATTAGGTAAACATACTTTGCATCAGCATTCTCAGCCCCAGGAGACAAAGACATATTACTTAATTTGAACCAAGTAGACAACATAGGAGATATAGAAGTACAAGAAAAAGGAATCCAAAAACTGTTAGCCAACATAAAACCAAATAAAGCATCTGGATTATTTGCAGATGATTGCATAATATATAGAACAATAAAAACAATACAAGACACAGATATTTTACAAAGAGAATTAGATGAATTACAGAAATGGGAATCAAATTGGAGCATGTCTTTCCACCCAGAAAAATGTCAGTTGTTAAGAGTAACAAAACTAAAACAAATTAATTCCACTTATCTTATTCATGGCAAACCAGTAACACAGACTAAAAACTCAAAATACCTAGGTGTTATAATAAATGAAAAACTGTCATGGAATCCACATATTGATGAAACTATAAAAAAATCAAACAAAGCATTAGGGTTTATTAAAAGAAATTTCTATAAATCAAATAAGAACATAAAACTAAAATGTTATTTAACCTTGGTTAGGCCAATAATAGAATATGCATCCACCGTGTGGGACCCCTCAACTCAAGAAAACATTAAGAAACTGGAACAAACACAAAATAGAGCTGTGAGATTCATAACAAACGAATATTCACATTTGACTAGAGTAACACCATTAGTAAAATCACTAAATTTAGGAAGCCTTCAGGACAGAAGACTCAAAAGTAAAGTAGCAATTATACATAAAACACTGAACCATAATCTTCAAATACAAAAACAAAATTTAATAAAATACTCTGAAAGACACAAAAATAAAGGCACATTCCTCGTCCCATAAGCTAGGACAAATTTGTACAAATACTCCTTCTTCCCTAGTGCTATTAGAGCATGGAATGGGTTGCCTGAGCTAGCCAGAAAAACCAGTGACTTGGCAGAATTTAAGTCATTGGTTAATATGCATGACTAAATGCATGACGCGTAGGTCATAATCATCTTCTTTTTTGAAGTAACGTCTGTATTATATAAGATAAGATCACATTAAGAAATGAATCGGATACTAACAGCATAGTACACCATTAGTAATGGCATTACTACGTAACAAAAGGTCTACTATTCATGATCATAACATTGACCTAGGTCTAATAATTTTAAGATTAAATGTGCAAATTCATATGAGTTCTAGTCTAGATATCTTAGATTCTATATCAAGATTATGGATTATGGGTGATTTCAACCTACCTGATATAAATTGGAAAACACTTACCATAGATAAACATCAAAACCTTAAGGACGTAAATGAGCTACATAAAAATTAAACACCTAACCCAAAAAGTAAGCAGACAGCTGCAGAGTGAATACGTAAACAATGTAATATCTAAAGATAACAACAAAAACCTATGGTCATACATTAAGTCTAAGAAAATGGAAACAACAGGCATAGTGCCATTAAAATGGGAAGACAACTTAACACACAATGATAATGAAACTAAAGCTATTATCCTAAACAAATACTTTGCATCAGCATTCTCAGCCCCAGGAGACAAAGACATATTTCTTAATTTGAACCAAGTAGACAACATAGTAGATTTAGTAGTACAAGAAAATGGAATTCAAAAACTATTAGCCAACACCAAACCAAATAAAGCGTCTGGACCTGATGGTATTCCAGCTAGATTACTCAAAGAACTAAGCAATGAGCTAGCACCAGTGTTCAAATTCTTTTTCAGGCATCTCTTAACCAGGGCAGAGTACCAAGGGACTGGAAAAAAGCTAATGTCACCCCTCTATTTAAAAAAGGAGAAAAATCTGACCCAGGAAACTACAGACCAGTATCACTTACCAGCATCACATGTAAAATCCTAGAGCACATAATATGTAGCAACATCATAAACCACTTAGACAAACATAATGTCCTTACTCCATACTAACATGGCTTTAGGAAATATAGATCATGTGAAACACAACTAATAGGACTAATTGATGATTTTTCAAAAGGTTTAGATAATAGTGAACAAATAGACGCTATCTTACTAGATTTTTCCAAAGCTTTTGATAAAGTTCACCACCATAGTTTGCTTAAAAAATTAAAATATTTGGCATTGATGGTTCATTGCATCAGTGGATTAAAGATTTTTTGATAGGGAGAGAACAAACTGTAATAATAAATGGCTCTAAATCAACACCGATAACAGTAAACTCAGGTGTACCTCAAGGAACAGTTTTAGGTCCACTAGTTCTAGACCTAGACTTAGATCTTGAATCTAGATTTAGATCTAAAACTAGGTCTAGATCTATGTTTAGTTTGAATGACAATGGAGATATTAATTTTTATTTTGCGAGAGGAATATCTGGTCCAAGTAGACCTACTACCTAACTAAAATAGGTCAAGAATTTTTTTTTTTCGTGTTGCCAATTTATCTTTATATTTTGTAAGAAGAATAAATCTTTTCTAATTTCTCTTTATTACATATAACATGTTATTAATTTTGAATGTATGAATAAGGTTAATAATCATTATTTAAAAAAATATAAGTGTACGCTAAATGAATATAGATCTATGTAGATGCTGTGAAGACTCTAGGTAGATCACTTTGGGGGTCGATTTTGAGCTTGTGTTTCCACACAAACTGTCTTGTCTTTGTAACCTTGTTTTAATGTTATGTTTTTGACATGTTTGACTTTTTGACTAGCTACTAACAATATAGACCTACTATCATTTGATGGAGAAATAACAAAGTTTATCAAGGTCCTCATTGTTTTGAGACATTCAACTTTTTTTTTTTTTTGTTGCAATGCTTATATCAACTCACTATGTCTGTCTGGTAAAAAGTGTGTGCACATTATGTCTCCCTCCCACACTCATTCTCTGATCAAGTTGAAACTTTGCACAATTATTCATCGGCATAGGCAAGACATGAATCAATACAAAAAAATTAACCAATTAGTCAATTAATTAGTGATATAATTAATTATTTTTGTTTAATACCAGTAAGGGAAATTAATCCTTCATTATTCAGATCTATGGCTAAATTAGTAGGGTTTAGTCCCCTTAAATAATTGTCAATGTTATTTCTCCCACATGCATTCTCCGATCAAATTGATACTTTAAACAATTATTTATTGTAGCTAACAATACGTAACAATAAAAAAAATTGACCAATTAGCCAATTGATTATTGGTAATTAATTATTATGTTTGATATTGAATAATGGAAATAACTTCTACATTTTTGATAGATATTGTCACAAATTTGTTTTGTTTGCTTGATGTTTGCTAGTGACATGCGGATTCAGAGGTGTCGTTTTTATAGTTCAAACCACTCTAGATACAATTATCTTGCCTTAAAGTTTTAAAAACTTGAAACTTTAAAATCTATATATAATTAAATATATAGCTCATGTACACAGCAGATACAGGATACAATAAGGATGATCAATAAAACCATCCAACTTTTTACTTTAAAACTAGTGACTTCTAAATGTAACGTTCTAACCTAATAATTCGAAGCTCTTTACTAACAAAATAAGCTTCTCTTCTTTTTTATAGAATCATCTAGAACCATTATGTCTTATGTCCCCTCAACAACCTTCAACTTGGCTTACATTTTATTGTTTTCTTTGTCATTTTTTCTTGACCTGCTGTAGCCTTGAACTACTTTCTATCAAGGTCTATCCTTTCCAAGTGTCATAGTGTAATTTGAGTACAGACAAAGTGTTCCAAATTTTTTTTAATGACCTTGACCTGTCTACAAGGGTTTGACAGATATAGTTGTAATCATCTTCTTTTTTGAAGTAACGTCTGTATTATATAAGATAAGATAAGACAAGGGTGGAGTTCTTCCCCTTACATAACTTCGTGTTTTTTTTTTTTCTAAATAATTTTTAATATTTTGCTTTTTAAAACTTGAAGTCAAACAAATATGTTTTGCTTTACTAACATTCGTTTGTTGTTACATGTGTAAATAAACTTGTTTATAATAGCAACTAATCTCTGCCATTTGACAATCTAACCAATCATTTTTTTCGATGAGTTTACTCTTCAACAGTGTTGTCATTTTTAAACACATTTGCATCAAACAGCTTTGATCATTATCTTTATATTTAGACATTAGCTGGCAGTATAAGTATACAAGTCACAAAGTCCAGCCATTGGTTTGTCAAGCAGTGACTCAGATTATAACAACTTGACACACTAAACAAGCAATTAAGATTAATAAGTCACAGCATCAAAAGCATAAAGTTAAATTATTGAACAATCAACTTCTTCACAGTTATAGAAACAAGTTCAAATTGAACAGAAAATCTCCAATAATTGTTGAGCCTGTCTTATTGTACACTGTCATGTTGATAATTTCTGTGTTTTTCATGTGTTGACACTTTCACTGTTTTTCATATGTTGACACTCTCTCTGTTTTTCATATGTTGACACTTTCACTGTTTTTCATATGTTGACACTTTCACTGTTTTTCATATGTTGATACTCTCTCTGTTTTTCATATGTTGATACTTTCTGTGTTTTTCATATTTTGATGCTTTCTGTTTTTTAATATGTTGATACTTTCTGTGTTTTGCATACGTTGGTGTTTTATCTTCAGATGTTTCAAGTAGTTCACACCAAGCAAGCTTTATATGTCCAGGCCAACAACTGCGTGGAAGAAAAAGAATGGTAAACATTTATTTGATCTACTTTTTATTTTCAAACTTAAATTCTGATCATGTAAAACAGTCACGAAGGAAGTCCATTGTCTGGTGTTAAATATCTGTAATCTCTCTATTTTATTGGTCACTACTGAACCCATGGCCTAAAGGGGTATAGTTTGCAGATGTGCCAAAAAAAAATCATGTAACCAAACTTACCATGTCACTTTCTCAAACCTTCTAAACCCCTCCCCCCCTCCCTTCACATGTCCACAAAAGAGATTAGACCAAAGTGCATTGAGAATGTTGATGAAACATGCATAGAAAAAAAAAAAGTAACACTAATGGTTACACATGGTTTGGCTGTCTAACAAGGGGCTCAAGGTTCAATTCCAGTGCCTAAATTCAAAACGGAAATGGAAACCCTATCAGATGGTCCACAAAAGAGACTGGATCATAGTGCACCGAGCATGTTATAAGCAGAAAATATGTGCTGGATAAAAGCAATTAAAAAAAAAATCTTTTTTGTTATCCTCACAGAGGCAGCAGGATCAGTGGCTAAGCTAGGGTGGGGGGAGAATTTGAAAATCCCCCTAAGCCCCCATTTGAAAGGGGCCCCCAAATGAGTGTTTTTACATTAAAAATTTAATATTACGCTAAATGCAGGGCCCCCAAAGAGGTCAGGCCCCCCAACGCTAGAAAATTCCTAGCTATGCCTCTGCGCGGGATACACATTTGAGACTAAAAGAAAATCCGCTGCCGAGGACAAACGCAGACTTTGAAAAGAAAATCTAAATCTACCACCTGCAGACAATGGCTATGTTGCCCTGATTGTGGTAAAATATGTAGGTCACAGCCACGGGAAATACTGCATTCCTCACTAAACTTCAGACTTGTAGACAAGCCTTATTTATCCATGTTTTCACAAATCTTTTCATATAACATCTTTGATACAAATAGAAGGATAGCCTGGAGCGCATTATCCCATCCTACCACTACCAGAATGTCAATCTAAAGAACTAGTTAAGCCTCCACTCTTGAAAAAACATTGTTTTTGGTAAAAACAGATTGAAAAGGAAAACAACTTTCAGCATGTTTTACAAAGGGAAACTATTCAAGATGTACTTATAAGCAATTAAAAACATTTTGGGAAAAGAAAATGAAAAAAAGTAACTTCTAAGCATTCAAGATAATATTGTTGATTTCAATAAATGATTTGATTAAATCAAAGATGATTTCCTTGATTAGGAGAGAAAGAGTTAAATGAGGCATTATGTCAGAGATAGCATATAGCTTTAATCTATGTTTTTTTTAAAGTGCTTATAAGTTTTTTTGTTGCACTTGGATATTATCATTCATCTAGACTTTCCCACTAAAGTATATTTGTCTTTACGTCTAGGTTGAACCTTCTAATGAGTATTTGTAAGAGCAATAAGAACAGACATCCCAGTTATCACCCCGGTGCTTTTATCAACAACCATTGGCTGTGGTAAGTAGTGTGTTGGTAGTGGTAACAGACTAAAGTGATCATTTAGGAGCAGTACTGCAGCACATCTACGACATTATTGAAAATTCGACTGTGACACTGTTTAAGAGACTTATACTAATCATGAGAATGATTATTATATCATGTTTTATTTTAATAATACTTATAAAATTAATTCTGATATGAAAAGAAATTTGTTTTGCAAGAACACCAAGTATAATATTCTTGGTGATGTGGATCATGGTCAACTAATAGAGAAAATATTGTACCATATGAACAGTTTTTAAAATCTGAATCAGTAATTGAATATATTTACTTGCTATATATGTGGGCTGCATTATTATGCACCATTGATTTTAACTATTAAAATTGTTGAAGTCATTTTTACCCTACTTATATTAACTCACTCCGTCTGTCTGGTCAAAATCTCAACCTTTTTTTCTCCTGCGCTTATTCTCTGATCAAGTTGAAACTTTGCACAATTATTCATCATTGATGACAACACATGAACCACTCCAAAATAAAAATTTCAAACTAACAATGAACTAAATAAACCTTCAATTTTTCTAAGTACTTGAATAGCTCAGTGGCTTAACATGTTGGCCTCCTATCATCTTGACTTACGTCTGAATTCTGACTTGATCAACCTTTTTTTGAGAATGCAGCATGTAAATCTTCTCCCAGATAATTGATTACATGATAGATTCAACATAATTGATGCAATGTCATTTGTATATTTCTTTCTTGAAGAACATTTTTGTATATCTTAATTTCTTAAAAGTAGTGAAGATTGGTGTCTACTCATAAATATAAATTGCATTTTTGTGAATGTTTAGAAGAGCATTTTTAAAATAATTTTTATAAACAAGTTATCATTCACTCAAATCTTGGAAGTCCAAACAATATGTATTGAAAATTAGAAACATGAGCTCCAAAAAACAATAAAGAACTATGTTAGTGTGTGAATGATTTGATGCTGGTTGTCTCCCTTCTCCACTAGAATCTGAATCAACATTTGATTGTGTTATTTGTGTCACTAGAATCAATTTAGCCTTATTTATACATTTAATAGACATTTCTTTTCAGGATTGTTCATTCATCCTTTTCTATTTATTTTTGTTAAATTTTGACAGTTGCAAGTCCACTGATCACTCCTTGTCTGGATGTACTCCAGTGACCAGTGGGTTACAGCTGACCAACATCCAGACTGATTTTGATTCTGACAGGGAGGTGGAGAAGATACACTCACTCTTTTTGGACCAGATAGATCAATTAGATGCTCTTCAAGGTAAATATTGAGTTTGAACCACATTCTAATTAGATGCTCTACAAGGTAAATATTGAGTTTGAACCACATTCTAATTAGATGCTTTACAAGGTAAACACATTCTAATTAGATGCTCTACTAGGTAAAAATTAGTTTGAACCACATTCAAATTAATGTTCTATTTGCCTTGTCAACATTCCAGCTCAGTTTTCAAATTTCAATTAATGGGAGGAAATATATGCTACAGAAAATACTTAACTATCAGTCCAATTTTCTGTAGTCAGTGAGACTTTCTGTAGTACAAATTGAACATACACTAAACATAAACCGAGGAAACCCTGCTGGAGCTAGTAAAAACAAAAGGACCTTGGGGCCATGAGGCCTTCAGTAGCTATATGTATGTTTATTGTCATTATCTATACAGTCATTCACCCCACAGCAGTAAATCTTTTTAGTCTTGTGTAAAATTTGAGTAGTGAAAGTGGATAGTGAGTCATCAGTGGATATCAAGTTTTGTTTACTAGTGGACACTTATAAAACAGCTGGAGATGGTGACATTGAGAGTTCTCGTTGTGTAATGACACTTCATATTCCCCATTACTCTGATCCAGTTCAGACAGCTTTAATTGCTTTGAATTTTTTTTTTCAGTCATTCATCTCAATGTCAGGATTTTCCTATGAAATAATGTTTTCACTTTTCATTGCAATGTATTGATGACTTTTGCCTACATTTGTAACACCCTCTTTAGTATATATACATTTGTTTCACTTTCTGTTTCTTCAATGTTTTATGAGTTAAACAATAATCACTGAAAAAATGGGCAGACTGTTACATTAGGAGAACATCTCCGAGACATTATGTCACTGAAGAAAATGATGGCCATAAAACTGTGTAGGCGTGTTGCAAGAAATGTCTATACTAATACTGTACTGTATTGAAATTCCAATCACTACACAGTTTCATCCTTCAGTCCATCATCATTAACCCTTCACCCCCTGACATTAGAACTGGTTTAAAGTCTTTACGTTTTCTTTTATTTCAGCCAGAACTAGTCTAAAGGTTGTGCTTTTATTGTTTCTCTTGTTACAATCTAGCCTTTAGAATGTCTTCTTAGACTGGTGTTTAGCTCTCTGAATTATGGCTTCTGGGACTTTACTTTTGTTTATTGTTTTAAGAGAAAACATCCTTGTATGTTTCATTTCCTTTATGATTTGACATAAACTTATATTTTACCTTTCTGATGAAAATCCACTTCAATCTGCTATGCTTAAAACAACAGCAAAAAAAAAATAATAATAAATAAAATACTGTAATGCTAAAGACAATTTGGTATCAACAAGATTGAATCTTTTAAAAATACCTGTTAATCATTCTTTTTTCCCTTCCATTTTAGATTTAAGATAATTTTCATAAAATGAAATAATTTTTTGTAAAAATACTAAATTAGAAACAGAAACTTATTGACTCCCTCCTAGTTATGACATGTTTGTGTTGTAGAAATGTCCCATTATGTTTTAGTGATTATTTCTTTCATTCAACTAGTGATGATGCAGTGCCTAGAGATTTTAGTTTGTGTTGTAGCTGTTGAATGGGCTTACCTTCTAGCTGAGTCATGATTGTAATTAGAATGCCTAGTCACTAATTGACTACTGAGTCCTCCCCTATGTCTCATGATCACTTCCAGAAATGGTGTTGGGGTATTCACTCCAATCTTTGCAATCAGGCTTCTTCATTTTGCTGTTAGAATAAATTATGGGTAAAAAAAGCATTTATGAAAACCATTTGGGTCATATCAGAGTTAGGAAATTTTCTAGATGGCTTATTGCCTAGATATTGCCTAGAACTCAGCTTGCTTCCTGTGGGTGACCTTTTACTATTGGATGCAATGAAGTGGCTAAGCAAGATGAGGATTGCACAACACTTTGTTCAATTAGGACTTGACATACAAACTGAAGGGGAATGGTTATTATTACAAAGCTTATCTATCAACTCACTGTTTTTGTGTCTGGTCAAAATGTTTCTACACCTTATTTCTCTGACACCCAATCTCAGATCAAGGTGAAATTTTGGCACAATTATTTCTTTAACAAGAACCAATCTAAAAAAAAGATTAACAGATTAGTCAATTAACTATTGGTAATTAAAATTATTTTGTTTGGTATCTTGTACAAGGGAAAGAAATTGTTCTTGACTGAAGTGGTGGTATAAGCTGAATTAGTTTGCTTTATAGGGCGTCACTCTAAATTAAAACAAACAATATATAATTAGACAATCCTCTCTAGTCAAAGTACCTCACTAGCAGAGTGGTTAGCACGTCTGCATGAGGAGGTGTGAGCCACGAGTTTGAATTCAGGATGTTCCCCCCCCCTCCCCCCCCCCCCCCCCCCCACCTTTTTTTTTTTTTTTTTTGTAAAAGCTTTTAAAACCAATTACTGTAAAATCCACCCAGATACATCCCCCCAAACTGGTCCAGATTAGTGGTAGAAAGCTGAAAGCATGAACTAAACAAGATCAATTAGTAAAAAATGTTATTAATCACACAGATTTATTGTTTTTGGTTTAGATCTATTGCAAATTTAATTACATTACTGATCCAAACTAATTAATACAATTACACTTCAAATAAGCTTTTTTTTGTTTGTTTTTTATAAAAAAGTATTTTTTATGTTTATCTTCTGAGTATTTCTTTGGTTTGAATGGTCGTTAAGTATCAAAAGCTAACTCCATCAACTTTTGTTTTGTGTCCCTATAATTTATTTTAGTATTATATCTTAGTCAAACCTGATTGCTGTTACATTAGTCTACAACACAAAAAGGTTTACATTGCATCTCAGTTTATTTTAGACTGTAGACTAAATCTATTTAAGGAAAATAATTGACCAGTGGCTAGGTAAAACTTGGAGGGCTTTGTTTGTCTTGTGAATTCAAGATGATTTGTTACTAGCATTTTAGACTGTATACTAAAACTATTTAAGGAAAATAATTGACCAGTGGCTAGGTAAAACTTGGAGGGCTTTGTTTGTCTTGAGAATTCAAGATGATTCGTTACTAGTATTTTAGACTGTATACTAAAACTATTTTAGGAAAATAATTAACCAGTGGCTAGGTAAAACTTGGAGGGTTTTGTTTGTCTTGAGAATTCAGTATGATTCGAGACTAGAATTGTTTTACCACTGTCTAAAATGCAAGCACATAGCTGAAGATCTATATGTCCACCTCCTCATCATTCTTTTGCCATTGTTATCAACAGAGAAACTACAAGCTTATGTTATAATGGAGTCTAAAACTAAAATGCGGTAGCCTGTTATAGATTGCCATCACATTGTGGTACCTTAAACTTCGTCCTTTAGAAACATAAGATGCCCAGGGAGTGCCAGCATGTTTTTATTCCCCTTTGTTTGAGCTGCTGTTTTTAGATAGTGTTTGTGTTTGGAGTTCTCTTTCTAGTTTTAAGAGATATTGACTCTAGCACACCGGGGCTGTCCTGTGTGAGTCTAGCTTGGGCTGTCCTATGTGACTCTAGCGGAGGCTGTCCTTTGTGACTCTAGCGGAGGCGGTCCTGTGTGGCTTTGTCCTGTGTGACTCTAGCGGAGGCTGTCCTGTGTGACTCTAGATGGGGCTGTCCTGTGAGCTTTTCTTTGTTTGATTGGGAGGGCATGCTCCTTTGAAATTTTTTTTTTTCATTGGAGAAACGAATTATTTGATTATTTCTCATGTTTTTTTTTTTTTGTTTTTTTTTTTGAAGCTTAATTCTCTCTGAAACTTCCATTATCTGTCTTTCATTGGACCAAATGACATTATTAGCCTTTAGTACAAACAAGAAATGAACTAGCCTGGTCATGTTACACATGAAGTATTCTAGTCTTCCATCACAGAACTTTTTATATTAGATTATGTACTAGTATTAACTCTTTCTCTCCTAACTGACGATACCAGCGTTGATAACACCAGAATGTGGTAAATAATTACGGAGAGAAAGAGTTAACCTGTGGAAATACCTGCTGAGGCTAAGGGTTTTGTTGCCTGTTAGGATCAAAGTCACTTGGACATAGATTTTTCTAGAATAAAAGTTCCTCCACAAGATCATGAGATCTTTAGACTGTAAATACAGGTTTTAAAAAGTAGCTTTTTTTTTGTAATTATAGCAGTGACCATGTTTTCTTTACATATCCTATACAAATGAAGGAGGAGTAAAAATTCCTTAGCAGATTCTGAGCTCAAAATCTGGCCACTATGAAAGTCTGTTTCTTCTAAAAGCTAGCTGACTGGTTGAAACACTCTGAAAAACAAACGTATATACCAAATGTTAAGAAGCCCCCCACCTTTTTGTTCCAGGCTATGTGGATGCAGAAGATATTGAATATAATGGTAAGGTCTTGATGTTGTGAACTAATTCCCCCACCCCCGCTCCTCCATTTGTTTTAACGTTTTGATTGTCCTCTGCTTTTTGTTCTACTTAATAGCTAGTAGCTCTGTATTTAATTAAATATATCTTCCAGCTGCTAACACCTTACTTTGAACCTAGCAGGAATGGAATACATTTCTAGTTTTTTTTAGGTGTATGACAGTAGCCATAACAAATACAAATTGGTTTCCATCATGTATAGAAATTTTAGCCTTAACATTTTCATCTTTGGTCCTTTGAATAGCTGAAGGAGATAACTGCATCATTAGAAAGCGTTGCTTGTGTATTCAGAATTGTCCTTTGCCTTTTTTTTAATCCAGCTACTATGTTATGTTGTGATGGTGTTTTATTGTTATTACAAGTTGCTTTTAATTTTAAAGTCAAACTTTGTCTTGTGGACAGAAGGATTTACACATTCATCTTTCCTAACAGTGTATTACTAATAAATTACTTGTTCCAACCAACATTTTTACTCCAGTTGCCTTCACTATTAATAACCAAAATATACATTTCTAGTTTAGACAACTTGGCTATGACTAACCATTCTATGATTAGAAATATGTAATCAACAAAATCCAACTTTACCAAATGTACAACTCGCCATGCTATTAATGTTATTTAAGGACTTTTTATAATCAAGAAATTTCTACATAAATATACCTTTGTCTAACAACACAATTGGTTGACTTTCCTTGGTTTCATTGGTTGAACACAGACACATACTTGTCCATACTAAACAGTTAGTTAATTATTGGTTTTGGAAGTTTTCTACTACTCTGTTCAGTTGGATAATTGGTGTTTGAATTTTGTAATGTCTAAATGTTGCTTGGATCATGTTAACTTTATCTATACTGAAGTTGACCAGTTCATCAGATGACTTAAAGATTCAGTGAATAGAGTTTAAAGAGTTATAAATAAAACACTATCTATTCGATAGAACGAAAATCAGATGAAACCTTCTTAAAAATAATTTTGCATATTTCACTAGTTGCTAATTATCCAACAGTAGAAAGTTAAAATCAATCTGATTAGTTAGTCTCTAAGCTTGTAGTATTGGTTCTAAAATAGAGATTGTGCTAAGCTGTGCCAACCATTTATGCTTTGATTTGTATTCAATAATTCTTACATTAGGAGACATTTTCAGGAATATTTCGCTAGGCTAGCTATGGCAGTAGTTATTTTAGACATTTATTTAAAGTGTGCATTGAAAGGCTAACACTTAATTTTTTTTTTTTTTTAATGTTTCAACACATAGTGAACACATTTCTTAGTTAGATTTAGTTATCTTCTACTGATCTTTAACATTGACTTTTTGTTAGGTCATCATCACATGATGTATAACTTGTAATAACAAGATTTCTTTTTCTTTGGAGAAACCAGTGATTTCTTTATTTCTCAGTTTGTTTTTGAATAATCTCTTATTTACTTCCCACTTATCTATGTTTTTTTTTTTTTTTGTTGTTGTTTTTTTTACAAAGAAATTACTTTGTTAACTTTTAATATTAAAAAGAAAACATTCTTCCCTTGTAGGAAAAATATAAATTTTCTAGTTGACTACATGTAAAGTGAACATTTTTTTGTAACATTGAAAAAAGAAGGGTAAAGCTAACTATTATTTGTTCATGATTTGTTCAATTCTTTTCTTTACTTAGCTTGACCTGTCACTTGGTGGAATGTTCAATTTGTTTTTTAAAATATAAAGGATTGAAAGAGATTAAAAACATGAAAATCTATTCCCCCCCAAAAAATCATTGATTAGATTTAATCCTGACATCTTTCACAAAATGGCAGGTCTTGTATTTTTATGTAAACAAAAGGAGAGGCTCATATTTATTGGGTTCTAGCTCATTCATTACACACATACATATGCAATCACATATAAACAAATATATAAACAGTCATTTAAGGGTTAATCGGACATGATCATTTTGTTTGTGATAACCAGCTAGTTTAATGAAATGAAATATATAACAAAATGGTTTTGGTGCTTTAGGACTTATTAAGAATGAGCAGCCAGCTAGTCCTATTAACTAGATTTGATTTTATATATTGCATATGCACAAGAATATTTATGTAACAAAAAATTGTATATTGCACTTTAAACTTGACAATTCCCCCCCCCCCCCCTTTTTTTTTTCCTTTTTTTTTCTTTTGAATTTAATATTATATAGTTTTAAACTGTATAAATAAATAATTTTAATGTACTTTTTTTTTGGTAACTTTTTAAGCAGATGTAGTTTTAGCAAAGCGTAATTAAAAAAAAATTCTGCAAGCTAAATTCTCAAACTTTAAGTTAAGAATATTTAAAAAAAACAACTTCAGCTAATAAGAAAAGACAGGTTGAGTAAGAGCTCAATCAGTGTCCTGATTGTTTAGTTGGTATGTTAAATTGTGAGGGGACAATAGTTTAACCATGTTCTTTGGTACCACCAGAGGTTGTAATTAATAGAAAGCAGTATTTGAATATTAAAATTAATATGTAGTTCAATAATGTATGGATATTAAAAATACTAAGTAGCTATATGTTGATATTAAAAATACTTGACCTACCTGGGCAGCACAGTGTCCAACGATGTTTCGGTGTCCAGAAAAAACGTTTCACAAAAGCCAACCACACTTTTGGTTGCCTCAAACTGAGAAGTATGGGGGAGTAGGTCCCTTCACAAAGCAACCAAAATCAATGTTCTCACCACAGTTTTGTATAACTCTGAGACCTGGGTGCTTTATCGAATTCATTTAAGGCTCCTAGAACACTTCCAAAAGGTGCCTCCGCTCCATAATGGGTATACGCTGGCAAGACTACATTACAAATAAGCCCTTATTATTGAGACCAAGAACAAGATGAAAATAACCAGTTGGTTATACAAGTTTTTTACATCCACAATCAATTGTCAGTCTCAATAATGTCACTGTCCTCGCTACAGTTAGTGAAGCCATCAAAACCTGTATCATACTCACTATTTTTTACCCAATAAACGAAGCATGTTGGCAGCAGCAGTTGGGTCATAAATAAACTCTTCATATTGGGGTAATAAAGGTGCTGTTTGTACAATTTTGTTTTTACTTATTTTGTAATTTACGCTGGATATGTGCATGTGAATTATTTGCATGAAAATAGGGTAAGTAAACCGCTGATGGACAACAGCTTTGTCTGCTGGTATTTAGTATTTCCAATAATAATAATAGTTACCATAGTATATTAAATTCACTATTCTGAAATACAGAGCATTGACCTTTTTTTTTCTTTCATTTTGTGTTTGACTTAATAAGATTGTAAATAACCAATGGCCATGTAGCAATTCAAAACTCAGGACTTTTATTTTCAATTTTTTTAGTTTGCTCATTAAAATGTTTATTCTTTTTTTTTCCCTTATTTCTTTTATTTTCTGAATTTACTTCAAATAATGAGCTATTTAAAAATGTAAACTAGATCCAATGAATAAGACTTGTGGCTATCAAGTGGCAGTCCTTTGGAGAGACCTGCACTTCTCCCTCAAAAGTTATGGGTTTTAGCTCTCCTGTTTATGTTTGAAGTGTTATCACATCGCCTTGAGCTTGCTTGTTAACAGCGCTCTATAAATTAAATTATTATTATTATTATTATTATTATTATTATAGTCTAATTCAGGATTCGAAAGCCAAGTCTTATTAGTTTCAATGGAAACAAAATTATCTTTTTTCCCCCTCTATTTCTTTAGCCTGTATGAGTTTTGGTTCTTTCAGTTTTTTCTGGGTTTGGAAAGAGGGTTAGAATTGTTTGATCATTTCTTTTCTTAATTTGTTTTTATTTTATATTTTTTTCCGCTCATGTGCAGAAATTTGTGGAGACCAGGCAGTGTACCATGGTGAAGTTGGCATGAACAAAGTTCAAGGCCTGGGATCCAACATTGAGGACCCTTCCTCTTGCTACCAGACCATCGCAGAGATTCAGAAGTGTGTTATCACATTGGAACAGGAGCACATCCAGTATATGAGATCTGTCCAACGTAAGACTGTTATTGGATCCATGTGAGTGCAAGCTTGGTCATAACTTAATTTCTGCCATCAGTCAGTGCTCAAAATAAAGTCATAATGTTATGATGGCTCAAGTTTACTCAATAAGTTTTAATATCAAAGCTAAATTTCCACTTACTTTGTATTCCTAGAATATTCTAGAGCTTTTAAAATGAACCTAGAATGTTCAAGAGCTTTTAAAATTATCCTGGAATATTCTAGAGCTTTTAAAATGATCCTAGAATGTTCAAGAGCTTTTAAAATTATCCTGGAATATTCTAGAGCTTTTCAAATTTTTTCTAGAATATTCAAGAGCTTTAAAATTAATGTAGAACTTACACGACCTATAAATGTAGATTTTCTATAGGTCAGTGCTGCTGATATAGAGATCCCTCTGTCTCTCTCTTAGACTTTAAAACTATTTCAGTTAGTACTTCTGGATTTATAAATAATGAGTTTCTATCCCTACTGAGATATTTATATATATAAAAAGTAAATTTCCCCCTTTAGATCCGCCCAAAGATCCTGAAATAAAAAAAATCCTATCTTCACCAGGATTCGAACCCTGGACCCCCAGTTCCGAAGTCAAGCGCTTTACCGTTCAGCCACCGCTCCTTCATTGTTTGTAATATGCTTAAAATAATTCCAGATGATAATGTTCATGATAAAACACATGAATCAGCTTATAATCAGCTTTGCTTTCTTCTTAACTGTTTTAATAATTTAAAATTAGTTAAGAAAAATGTTGATGACTTAAATTAAAATGGAAATTTAATTGAAAACTTTTAAAGTAGTGATATACATTGGATTAGAGTAATATAATAAATATTCTAATTTGAATATTTACCAGAGACACACCAATAGGGGATGAAAGTAATGCTGATTTACTGCGAAACATGCACAGATCTTCAGAGCGCCTCAGTCGCCATGGTAGCAGATCATCCAATGCCAGCAATATCAGCCGAAGGTCATTCAGAGGAAACAGAAGCCGTGGCGGAAGCTTCAGGGAAAGGGACAAAACTAGGCATGAGGGAGAAGGAGTGAGAAAGTCTTTAAGTGGGGACGTTGCTGTGTCCAGTAAAAATCTGGCTGTGGACTTCAGAGCCGAGGTCAAAAAGGCAGCCAGTTATGATGTCATGGCTACTGAGTCTGATTCAGTCAATACAAGTCAGGGTAACAATTGCTTTCATGACCAGGGAAAACCTGATGTGATCTTTGCAATTGAAGCGGACAGAGATAGTGCTTTTGAGAATCAGTTTGACTCTAACCCCTCTGCAAAGAACCTAGCTCCACCTCGTTCCCCAAAGAAGAGTACAGGCTTCTCCCCTTCCTTTAACCCAGAACCTAAGTCTGCAAGAAGCTCAGGGCACTCTGATGTAGAGGCCATGAGGGCTGGCTCTACTAATGGTAGCATCATATCATTTACCAATCACATTGAGGTCACAGCTTCTAGTCACAACTCATCCGGGGTGCTTGAGACATCACTGGAGACGAACGATGCCATAACCACCATGTCCAGCTCTTCCAACTCTGTTGACGGCAGTATTAAGCGTGAAGCTTGGAAGCATGATGATCAGACATGGGAGGGGACGTCTGCCCACGCAGACACAAACAGTTACACCACTCCATCCTCCCCCACTCGTGCTAACCTATCACCACATTGTGCACAGCCCTCCGATCTCCTATGCTGTGGCTCTAAAACACTTGAGGTAGAAGTACTTTTACAGAACCACCAACATCCTGCCAATATTCCTGAGCGTCCCCATGACTTTGCTGAGCCTTTGCAATCCTTTGCTCAGCCCAGGCCAGCCACCAAAGTTTTACTCTCTAGCAACAGTTTAGATTCCAGTCAAGGCCATGAGCAGGCTACTCATATCTTCAAAAGACAGCTGTCTCAGCCAGCATCCTCAGGACACAAGGTCTATCATGACACATAGGGGAAGTAACTCTATATGTATTTCTCCTTATATATATCCATATAAATGTTAGCATATATTTGATTGCCATAATATATTGAATTCACAATATTTAAATTTTCTTTATCTTTTTTTTTTTCAACACACACCATTTTATTTTTTCTCTGTTGATTTCTCTAAATGTATATATATATACTTGCAGCCTGTATTTATCTGTACAATCAAGTTAATATTCTTATAAAACTTGTGTCTCAAAGAATTTATTTTTGTATGCAAGTATTAGCTCTCTAACTCACACTCTCCGGCCTATAAACTGACCTGACACTTATCAATTGTGTTCAAACCTAAAAAACAAATTTTTGTTTACCTATATGATGTAACTATTTATACACTTCTTTTTCTGTGTTGTTTACACTATGTTGTATGTCTTCTTCAAGTGCTTGTGTTGTACATAATATCAAAATAAGCCAGTTAACATCCAGTTATTTTTTTTTATGTTTGGCACTGCCTGATGGGCAGAGCACAATTTTGCTTCATTCCAGATGTTAACCATGTTTTCAATACTAATTGATAACACTAGTTCCAAAATTACTGTTGGAATTAAGATGAGGTAACTAAAGTATAGTTTGTTCTTTTTCCATACTATGTTTTTGAGAAGTTCACATTTTGAGTTTTTTGTTCTCCTTCCTGGGTAAGAATGGTAAAACAGCTTCCTGTAGTGCTTGGTTTTTGTTTTTAATTATTCCTAGAGTTTGGTGTCTATTTGATGCTAGTTGTTTTGATATATAGATATATATATAAATATATATATTTTTTTTTTCAAATTTGAGGAGTGATTGGTTTTAATATTTTTTTAAAATCTTTTTCTTTTTGAATTTACACAAATTAAGATTTAATTTTTTTCCCCCCATCTAGTCACTATGTTTTTTAAATTCATTTTCATTTGTTCCCCCCTTTTCTTCTTCTAGAGGTGTAGTATTTCAGCCAATAGATCATTGATTTGCCAGTTTTTTTATCAATAGGTCAGAATTAGAATTGATTGGTCACATGACACTAATCATTTTTTGTCACATGACTTGCATAATTTTCAAAATAAATACATTTATTGAAGTGAAAGTCAGTGTAAATAAAAAAAATTATTTTCAAATCCTGGTTTAAAATCTTAGAAATAAATGTGTGTTTGCAATACTGCAAGACATGCATCTATTTAGACTGCAAGAGTAGACCATTTCTTTTTGAACAGTGATATTGGAAGACTGAAGTTTTTTTTTATTATTAGGACTGGTGCAATGGCATAAAATGTACCTCATCACAAAATGCTCTATGCTGGCAACTTTAATTACATGTTCTAAGTTGACAACTTTAATTTCACGTCTGCCGTTATGCATTAGTTGTATAGGTAAGACTTGCCCTTTTCATTTCAGCAGTAAGTTAGATTACAGGAACTAGAATGTCACATTCTGATGTGATCAACTGGGAGCTAGTTTAAGCAGCAGTGTTTTGGGTAATAGTTCCCGTTTCTGAGTTACTGTTTGATAATAGCTGCTACACATTCTAACCAAATAGTCATAATACTCAGTTGAACATATATATATATAAGTCATGTGACCACTAGGTGGGCCAAACAAAAGCTGTTTATGAAGACTTATAAATCTTATATTCCTTTTTAAAAATTTTAATAGCACGGTATTTTTTTTTACTGACTTGTGCATTGAATTGTGGACTTAATTGATGTTGTTTTGTAAGTCTGGAGTGCCATTATGTCTTCTGTGTTATCTCATGACTATTTTGGATGCAGAGAGGAGGAAAACTGCAAAGTATTGGAAAGCTGATGTGCTGTAAGCCAAGACCATGATCCTAGTTTGAGATAGTGATCTGTATTAAGTGATCACTTGTTTGCTTCTGACACATGCTCAATGTTGTCTCACTTGTTGACTAGTATCTGTGATGGAATTTTTTTTCTCTCTCTGTTAGGTCAGTTGAACTACACATTTTTTTCCCTGGAATAACCATCTGTTACATGTACAAGTAAAGGTCATCTGTTTCTGTGGCTCACGGTTAACGAGAGTGCCATGTGGCCAGCACAAGGACCAACCGATTTTACTTTCCCCTGACTAATGTCAGGTACCCATTAGAGTTGGGTGGACTCAGAGGCGCCTGAAGATCCCAAAATTCAAAATCCCAATTTTCACTAGGATTCAAACCCGGGACCACTGGTTCAGAAGCCAAACACTTTACAACTCAGCCACAGGGCCTCCATGTGTAAAATGTACTTGTGTTTAACTTCAATACATTTAGTGCTCTACTAAAAAAATCTCTCAACTTGAAACAGTATCCATATCACCCATGGGGCATTGCCATTTAGATTAGGAGTCTCTTTGGAGATAATTGTTGAACTCTATGATGGATTCATTTTGTTTTGAAAATGATTGTTGACAGAGGACCAAAGATTGTGTTGTATTTGATGGCTGACACTTTGAAGTCTAATGTGAGCAGAATGTAATTCACAGCATATTGCACAAATTAACTTTTGAATGACACTATTTGGGTTTTGGAATAAGATATAAATTGTAACTCTTGCTTTTTAAAAACCAAAATAAAATTGTTAGATTTTACATAGCCAGAGATAGAGAATGTAAAATCCAAAATAAAATTGTTAGATTTTACATAGCCAGAGATAGAGAATGTAAAAACCAAATGAAATGTTTCAACTTATTTTTTTTTAGAATCGGAGACAATTTCAAGATTTCTACTATCCCACAAAGTTATATGTTGACAACGTTCAAGGAGTTTTTTTTTTTTTTTTAAATCCATTATTCTGAAGGCATTAAACAAAGCTACATGGCATGAGCCTACTTAGTGTAACAACCATTCAAAAGTAAATACATAGCTTGTACTGCCTGTTCACTAAAACAAAATGTCTGTTTTTGTGACATGTCAGAGTGCACTTTGTTCTTGGCAAACTCTTAAATGCACGTATGATCCCAAGACGATTTTGAATTATGTGTTGTTGTTTTTTTAATTTCCAACTACCATTTGTCAAGTCAGCTTTTCAACACTTTTGTTTTGTGGATGCAAGATTCTCATGTGCCAGAATGTTGTGTTAGCTTTACTTACCTTCTAGATGGACAAGAAATAAATACAAACAATATTATAAGTATGTCACCATCATAATATTGATACTTTAACCTAAGAAGCTAATGAATTAAATTTTGTTCAGTTGTAAATCTTTTGTCTTGGGTGGTTATGTAAAAGAAATATATTTTTATATTTTGATTAGAAGCTATGTTTTTTAAAGTGAAATCCAAGCATAGGGTTTTTTATTTCTATCAAATTGTTTTTAGCCCTAAATTATGTTATTTAGTCTTGGGTCTTCTGTTGCAGTTTTTTTGTGTTTTCAAACAAAGATTTTCCATTTTCTATTGTTTGGTATGAAATAGTAGAAGCCACTTTAAGGTGTACTTTTTTTCTATTTGTGATATGTATAATTGACATATGGTTATATGTGCTATGTTTTTTTATCTTGTATTCTATTTTGTCTGCTCTCCACATGGAACATACATGTACATATATTTTAAGCATATTTTTCTTCTGTCCATGATTTTAATTTCATGTTCCATTTCTTTGTGCCATACGTAGTTCACCTTTATTCCAATTAAGCTGTTAAGAGCAGTGTTTGTTGTGTTTAGCACCGTGATACAGGACACATTGGTCTGTCTGTTGTTTTCTTTATTCCCATCAAGTCATCTGTGACTTTAACATAGTAGGTTCAAGGTTGGCTCACAGGATTAACTTGACCAGTATTATCTCCCTTGACAGGTGTGAGGGAAGTGCTTAAAAAGGTTTTGCTTTTAGTGATAATCATTTTTTTAAATTTTTTGTTTGCCATTAGTTTGGTCTGTTAGCTCATTATTGTTGGCAATGTCAGAAATAATTTACCATAATATAGTGAACTAGTTTAAATGATTAGAGGGTGGCTAGACTTTGTTTAACATCTTCCCACTGTGCCTACACTCAATCCTTCAATAGTAGCAATCCTAAAGTAGTGCATAAATAATCATTTTCAAAGTCATTTTTGGTTTAGTTGGTGCCCATACTAGACTTTGAATCAAGGAGACACCATTGCAAAATGGTCAGTAGTAATAAGATAAAAAAAATTACTTGCATATTTCTTGGAGTTTTTAGATAAAAGGTGAGGGCAATTTTATAATTTGATCTACACACATTTTTTCTTCTTCATAAATATAGATAAATTTAAATATATTTTAAACACAAATGATAAATGTTTTAACCTTCCTTCTATACACCTGGAAAAAAAGATGGATTCCTGGTCAAATGGTTTGCACTTTGAACTGTCTTCTCAATTTTCCCAGTCTCATTTTCTGCACACTGCCATCCTCTGTCATCATGCAGGAGTTTTGAACTAAGATGTAGATTATCTTCTACTCTGAAGGAACATCTGAAAAATGTAAAACATTTACTAACAAATGAACGAGAAGAATGTGATATTGGAAGTAGAAAATACTCATTTCACCAAAGAAAGATTGTTTATAATGAAGTTGCCTTGAATTCTGGAAAATTAGTAGATTTGTTTCTTCAAATATATTTTTTTTAAAGCAGAAACCAATTCAAAGCAGTATTTTATTCAAGAAATATTGATTGTTCATAGTTAAATACTATTTATTAAAATTTACAGTTGAATTTATATATATATTATATATATATATGTGTGTTTTTTTAGCTTGATAACTTACATGACAATATAAGACCCATTCTATCTTGAAAGACCTTGGTGGTACCCATTAACTCTAGTAGATTACAGTCATGGGCCTTTGATAAAGTATTGTTATAAACCTGGTGATGGCACAGATGGGGGTAGTGGTGTGAGTGTAGTCAGCCGACACAAATTGCCCCAGGCCAGCGCTAGACGAGCGGTCAACTGTGACGAGTTCAACGGTCGGCCGAGACGAGTGTCAACATGATGGTTCGGGAAGGATCGACGTCGTGAACAGAGCTCAGAAGCGTCATGGGGGATGTAGTCATGTGACGAAGCTAGAAACGTCGAGCGATGTTCCGTCCGGTTCTAGAAGGCCAGCAGGGACCCTATATAAAGAGCGGAGGTGTCACAGTCAAGGTGGTTCACGAGAGAGGTTCACGATAGAAGGTTTACGACAGGGGTTCAGAACACAGTCGATTACAGCATTGTTCAACGGTGTGGTTCTGTACGGAGCATAACGACGGTTCAGTGCGAAGTACTGTAAAGTACAGTTGAGACGACTGGCGTCTTGATCTTGGTCTGTGATCGAGTCCGACACAACAAGCCCAGTGTGTGAAGTCAGTCCTGAACTGTTGATTCGTAACAGTATTAAAAGTTTTACAGTTGGCACCAACTGGTTGTCTCAATGTTCCTTCAGAAATGAAGGTTACTATTATGTAGCCCAAGTTTCCTGCAGGGGATTCTAGTATACAGGGCTCAAATCCATGAGCGTCAAGATGATAGTTGATAGCTCATACCATGACTTTCCCTACACTGTCACTCTATTTTATCTTTTTTTTTTCTGAACAACTGTCTCGCACTTATATGGGCACTTGAGGTCTGCAAAAGAATTTTTTCTGTGAAAAAAATGTCATATTTTTTTTAACAATCTTCAAATTTGGTTGGAATCTTTGCAACAATAATTCAGGCTAAGAAGTTTCTTTTTTTTAAACATTTTATAAAGATGATCACTTTGAATCATTCATACATTTTTTAAATTGATTTATTACCTATTAGATATTAAAATATTAAAGATGTTCTGATAATTGATAGACGTCTGCTGCTTGTAAACACTAGTTCTGTTCTGATAATTGATAGACGTCTGCTGCTTGTAACACTAGTTCTGTTCTGATAATTGATAGACGTCTGCTGCTTGACTCAAGTTGAATTAGAAATTATTAGCAAAAAATGTTTACATTATGTTGTATCCTGTCCACTCGCCTCTCTCAATATTAAATATGTGCCCTACTAGGACATTAAGTACGCTTGGAATGTGATTATATATTTGTTGATCTGCCCAGTTGTATATCTTGCACTACCCGTACTTCCGAACAAACTTTTTTTGTATGTTGACCACCGCTAAAAAAAACAACCTGACATGAAACCTGTTGCCTTGATATGTTATGCGAACAACGAGATGTTTCAGTATCACCTTCAGCTACAGTCTTTACATGTCTCATTGAGCTGTTTTTTTTTATATTAAATTCTTTTTTGTGACATGTTTCAGTACCACCTTAAACTTGACTTTTTATGTCTCATTGAGCTGGGTTTTTAAAAAATTCTTTTTTGTGTGTAACAATGACCAGTTTTCACTAATATTGACTTTACTTAAACCTTGATATTTCATATAGCAGTTCTGAATATTGATGTATATTGTTGTGAACAGAACAGCAATGCTAGGTTGGTGCAGAACAAAGTTTATACACTAGGATCTTAAAATGACTTAAACATCACTCACATTCATCAATCCAACAATTTTACTTTGGTATCTGTTGCTAGTGAACATGTCTGTCTTTCAGGTATACATTGTATTGCATGTCACTAAATTAGTTAACTTGGCAGCAACCATTCTGGACTGTATTTGATTAGGCTTCTTTTTAAAACAAATGATTGTATCTGATATAAAAATGGTTGATATAATCTGATATAAAAAAATGTTGATATAATCCGATAAAATCATTGACATTGAAACTTGATTACAGTGTTCAACCTGAAGTGAGTTCCTTTAGATTATATAAACAATGTTTTAAGGGATCTTTCCTGTTTCTCTGGTGTGTATTTTGTGTCAACTGTAACTTAGAAGCAGAGTATGCACTGTGTCCTAGTTCATTAAGAGGCGCTGTGGCTGAGGGGTAAAGCACTTGGATTCTGAACTGGAGGGTCCTGGGTTTGAAGGCTGGGATTTTTAATTTTGGGATCTTTAGGGCATCACTGAGTCTATCATTTTTTTTCCTCATGGAACATAGGGCCTCAGTAAAAACAGGCTACTCTCCACAGTCTGTTGCTAGTTTTGTAATGGCTTCCCAGCTCTTTTCTGTCCTCTCGGCTTCATCTAGTACAATGTGTCGCCATGGTCTTTTTGGTTATTTACTTTGTCTTGTGCCTTGGGGGTTCCAATATAAGGCCTATCTAGCTCTGTTGTTGGTATCTTTTCTAAGAGTGTGACCAATGCATCTCCACTTTCTCTCAAAGTTCTGCACCTCTATATTTCTCTGTCCGCCACTGATTCCACCCAGCTCTAATGGTTACCTGACATTAGTTGGGAAAAAAGTAAAGGCGGTTGGTCGTTGTGCTGGCCACATGACATCCTCATTAACTGTGGGCAACAGAAACAGATGACCTTTACATCATCTGCATGGTCTGAAAGGGAAACGTAACATTTTTCTACCCAGTACATTGTGTTTCATGACTTTACTCCCATAATGTTACTGCCCCCTTCCCCTGATATTTTTTAGATGAACACTTGTGTAGGAAGTTCCTTCAGATTGAACACTGCAATCAAGTCTCACTGTTTATGATTATGATAAACTTCCAACAGAGCTTGGTTCAAAAATGTTCTGTTGTAGGATTTTGCCCAAAATCTGCTTGCTGGTCATTTCAGTTATGCTGTTCACACCTATATTATTAATCTTGATTCTTTCATCTTAGTATCAACTTAATTCATTCACTCTCCAATGTTTCATTTCAATCTAATGACTAGCTCATCAACACAGAACTAAATCCATGGCAGACATGTTCACTGTAAAAGAAAAAAACATTTTCAATTTTTCATGTAAATTTTCTCCTCTACTGTATGCAACAATTTATTCAAATTGATACTACCTGTGCAGGTGCTCCCAAACTTACAGACTCTCGCAAACAAATCAAAACTAGTTTGTGACCATTGTTGTGTATTGCTTTTTATTTTCCAATATCATTACAGCCATAGGTGAGAATCCTGGTCATAATTTTGTTTCACAAACTAATCATTTGTAGATATGGCAGTGAATTAGTTATATTATGTAACAACTCTTTAAATTAGATTTATTGTAAGCTGTGGAACACTTGTACAGAAGTGAAATATTTGTTCAGATGATTTTTAGTTCACATTTTCTGTAATACTTTTTAATAGACCTTGAGTTATATTACAAAATAGAATACCTTTATTTGTAAGTCATACTTTTTCATTTTTACTTGTCCTTAGTATTTTGTCTCTTTATTACTTCCCTTTTTTAATGTCTCTTTTATTTGTCACAATTTTTTGATGTATTAATATGTCATCACCAAAGAAACAGTATTGCATAATCTTGTTGAAAAGCTTAATTTTCACTGAATAGTTTACAAGGTAATATGCTAGATTATAGGGTAGTATTTAAATTTAAATTAAAAAACTGATTATGTTTTGATGCTTTTGAGTAAAATAGAACTAAGAGAGGATTTTGTTGCAGTAATATTGCTCTGTTCACATTGTATATAAAATGGAACCACACCGTTATATTATGTCATTCCATGGTGCTACTTTATCTACAAACATCCATTCAATATATTGTTGCCCTATCAATTGATAACAATATGTGTTAGTAGACTAGCATCCATAGCCTACTCTTTTTTTTACAACCTTGCATTGTAGAAAATATTTATTTATCAATAGGTTAGAACATGCTTGTTTATCAATTGGTTAGAATATGCTTGTTTATCAATTGGTTAGAACATGCTTGTTTATCAATTGGTTAGAATATGCTTGTTTTATCAATTGGTTAGAATATGCTTGTTTATCAATTGGTTAGAACATGCTTATTTATCAATTGGTTAGAACATGCTTGTTTATCAATTGGTTAGAACATGATTGTTTATCAATAGGTTAGAACATGATTGTTTATCAATAGGTTAGAACATGCTTGTTTATCAATAGGTTAGAACATGCTTGTTTATCAATAGGTTAGAACATGCTTGTTTATCAATAGGTTAGAACATGCTTGTTTATCAATTGGTTGTCTATACATTTTAGATCTAAAGGGAACAATGACAATTATAGTAAAATAGCTGTAAAAAAAAATTTGTAGGCTACATACTTCACTATGACTGGCCTGATCGCCTGTACACTTTAACCATTTGAGATCCATGGAGCAGTGTTCCTTGCTATTTAGTTTCACCTTTCTGAAGCAGTCCCAGCCAATCAGATTTGATCTTTCTTTTATTTTTTTCCAAATAAATGTGTGTGTGTCACTGCGATTGTCACTTTTTTTTCTTTTCACTACAGTGTGTCACTACTTTCACATTATTAATGTCACGTATTAATTTAACAATGCCACTACTGTCACATGTCTTTGTCATTATCTGTATAAGCACATGTCACTAGTCTTAAATCATTACTGTCATGTGTCACTGCATTTACATTTGGCTACAATAACATCACTCATGTTGTAATCCTCATCCCGTTCTGTCAGAAATATCTTCAAATCATGATCATTGTGTATCACTACTGGGACATGGGCATTTTGAAACCCCTGGAGCCCAACAATTGAGATGAATCTGATTGGCTGGGAGTAGACAAGAGATGTGGGAGTGGCTTCAAGAAATATTGTGTAGATCTTATAGGACAAATATATCTTGATGTTTTATCTGTTGACTGATTTTATCCAAATGAATGCACAAAAAAATTATTTTAAAAAAAATTCTTTATAAGTTTTTAATATTGTACAATCTTGACTCACAGTTTTCTTATGTACACTGTGTTTGAGAGATGACACTGTTCATTATAAACTGGCTACAAGTTTTATCTGTAGTGGTAGAAGAATATATTTCATTTTATAATTTAATCACATACTTTTTCCAACATGTTATGCACTTAGAATTCTAATTGTGAAATAGTTTGTTTTTATTAAGGTTTGAAATTGGATTAGGAGCAGGCATTTTTTTGCTGTGAAAATGAGTTTAGGATTAGTCAGGCAACAGTTGGCTATGTTAACATTATTAGTAAGGTGAGGTGGTCATTATTGTTTATTGTTGGATAGTGTTTTCTAATGGTTTAGTGACATAATTGCTTTTATTTATTGATCTGTCTGCCAACAACTATTCAAAAGAAAACATAGACATAAAGGGGAACATAAAAACATTTTGTTAGAATTATGTTTTGTTTTTTTTTAGTTTTCAACTCTACATTGATTGATTGTGCTGTTAAGGTTTCACTCATTGAAAGCTATTACAAAAACTTAAAGCTGCCAACTTACCTCTTTTATACAATGGGTTCCTTTAGAACAGAACAAGGATGGACTTAGAACAAATGTTTCTTCTTGTTAGAGAGTTGGTTTTAAATCTATGTTTAGCTTTTCAAGATGCTCCAGATATGTATTCTTGTCTTGTTGACTCACTTTTTAGTACTTACTCACCAGCAGGTCAGGTAACACTTGCTGACATTCTTGAATGTATGCTTGGACTAGAAGTGGTTCCTTGTACTGGTTAAGTGTAAGGACAATTTAGAACTAACTAGTACTTAAAATATTCTTCGTTTTCATTATCCATTTGAGAACCAGTCCTATATCAGCTGAATTGCTCAGTGGTTTCGAGGTCTTGTAGCTCTCCTTACAATGCTATGTCTAAAGGGTTGTTTTTTAGGCCAGTGTATTGTTTGTGCCTCTCAGTAATGCAGGCAGTTTGGAAGGAACTGCTCAGTATTCTCTGCAGATACTCCACAAGGGCATTATTACATTTGTTTTTAAATGGAGGTTTGTCATACAGTTTGTCTATAAATAAGACTTGTTCTTTAGTTGATGTTCATCAAACATAATTATTTAGATTCAACAAACCTAGTTTTGAAGTACTGCATAACAAGTCAGTGAGAGTAGCCAATGTTAGTGGACTTGAAACATAGCCAGCCTGCACTAGAGTAGGTGACTGTTGAAATGTACTTCTCATGGCCTGCACAAAGTTATTGGTATTGACATTTTTGTATTGCATACATTCTGATAGAACTGTTTGAGCTCAAATGTACACACATCACTTGTAAAGTACTGCACCTGTTTTCTTTGGTGACCACTTGCTCAAGTGATCAGTTGTTGTTTATTTTTGGATCAGTAAGTCAATGAAATGTTTTGAGCTGACCACATTGATCTAGACTGGCTCAAGACTAGGCAACATTTTTAAAGCATTCCCAGAACAAAATAAACAACCAACAAATTCTTGTTTTTTTTCACACACTTTATCAATTTGTAAAATTTTTATCATAATTTTTATCTTTGTTAAGAAAAATTGAATTATGTGGACTTGTTTTTTTTTTTAAAGTATGTACTTAGGGGATAGAGTGGCTTTACCAAACAGGGTCAATCCAATCCACTCTCTAAATATTGATTCCTTTTGGACAAGCTTTATTTATTTATTTTTTTAATGTATAAATTTTTTTTTTCACTTAAGAACTAATTAAGATTATACATGATTTAAAAAAAAAAAGCTTTTCTATAAGACTTTAACTAACTTAGTAACATCAGCACTAAATGAACAGGTTAGTTCCAAGGTTCAACTACTTTTGTATGAGCTGATAGGATTAGGAAGGAGTCAATGGAACATATCATTTAGCCATTTTGTTTGTGTTTTTATATTTAGTTCATGAGTTTTCTGTTCCACTACACAGTCAACACATTGACATAATTTTTTTTTTATTTCAAAGACTGTCCATGTCTAAAACACCTTTTTTGTTTTTTACTCACTGACTAGGGACGCATTTTTTTCCCGATCAATAGGACTAAAAGGGACACAACTCAATAAATTGGTTGGTAGCCCACTAATGTTTGTGTCTTGTGTAAGATGATGTATTAGCACATTGATTACAGTCAGTATTGATTCTTACTTGAGCAGCTTGTGTACATGTCTGAGTATATACATATGTGTTCAAGTATTTCCATTGCATTTTGTTTTCTTTTTTTTTTTTTTAAACTATTATTTCTGTGTCAATTCTATTGGGACTACCATTTCAGACCTGTGTCAACAAACTCACGAATACATTGTTTTTGTTTCCTTCCACTTTACGCAATGTGTTTTTTGTTGTTCTTCCAATCATTTCCACGTTTGTGGTTTGACTTGTTCTCTTGTCATGAAACTAAATGAAGCAATCACCTCATTCACCAATCATAAACAAACAACATTTAGTCACGTGATCTTATTGATAAAACAATGGAAAAAAACTGTCATGTGACATTATGAATTAAACATGAGATCGTAAATTATATAGAAGAGATAGAGCACCACGTAGCTAAATGTTGTTTGTTTACGGTTGGTGAATGAGGTCCATTTGTGAAACCATATGTTTGGTGTTGTCACACTATGTTTACTTGATGTTACGATGAGATTGGGTTGGTCAGACAATGCGTTTCTGGTGCTCAGTTTCATATAGTTCTCTCCCTTTGAAACAATGACTGAACACACAAACACTATCGGGATGCTGGAGATACAAATGTAAAGTCAAAATTGAAAACAGATCCTTCAACAATAAATACAAAGCTTTTTATTCTGGAACTAGGAATCACTTTAATAATATACACACCATACCATAAATGTGCAATTCAATTTCAACCCATTACTACCATCGTTTCGGTTCCCCAGACTACCAATGCTATTATAGTCTTTTGTTAACTCTCCAAGCTTCGCCCCTAAAATATCCAACTACTCCTTTTTTTGTTATTTTCTAATGAAAGAATAATAATCTGTTATTCGGAATGGCCTTGCCGGCTTCCGTTCTTATTTATTTAAGTTTAAACTACCAAATTTCACTAGTAATATATATGCATGCATATTGGTTTTGGTTTAGTTGTTTTCTCTGATACTGGGAACTCTGTTGAGTTAACAAAGCCCAAAGCTGCCTTTGTAAATAAGACAATTATGATAAAAAAAGTCCACTAGGGAATCGGAGCGCTGCACACCTCTATGTATTCCATGACGACTGGGAAGGAGTTATCCCAACAGTCAGGCGTGGACCGGGAGATCTTCACCCATGATTCAGTCTACACGTTCCTCAATGGCATGCACTATTATTGCGAATGGGTCGACCCAAATTTGTAACATGGGCCTCCGGTCTGGATCGGCTGGTGGCCGCACAACTCGGGGGGGGGGGGAATAGAAAATGGCCAGAACATTACATCACAACAATAAAAGTAGCTGGCAGAAGTAGCATGCAGAGTGAGTCCTGGACAAACTGTCAAACAAACATCAACTGAACAACTTGTAAGTCATGAATGTCAAGATTTTATTCGCTTCGTATTTGAGCATTCTTTTTAACAAGACACCAGTGTTCACATTGATTGCCGTACAACTAGTAGGGTATTAGTTTAGGTGACTAGATACGCAGAATCAGGTATATGTATCTGGGCATCTAAACTAATACTATAGTAACACTAAGAATCTTCATATGCTCCACACCATGCCTCAACAATTCATTATAAACAAATCAACACTCATAAAAATATGTGTATAAATTTTCTAGAAATAATTCCCTGATTTAGATCTACATAGCAAGCATTATAAACTGTCAGTGTCCTAAACACGACAGCCAGGTCAAGAGAATCACCAGTCATGACATAAGTCATGAGAATCTCCATTCATGATTTATCGCTTGTTACATAGTTACATGAACTACAGTTTACTACAGAGTGTTGCGACTAGCCCTGTCAGTGCCAGCATGCCGAAGAACCCTGGCACACTTGGCGCATGTCTCTCCATAAAACTTAACTCCAGCCTTTTTGATTTGGTCTCCTGTTGGACGACAAAATAAATAGTGTTAGCTCTATTTGTATTCACGTTGTTTTTCTCAGTATATTGTACAACTGACTTCATCAACAGTTTTGTTTAGTATTTGTAATTTGTTACACTGTTTGAATACCAGAGAGTTTTGTTTTTGTACCGTATAGAAATGTTTTTAAGATGGGCCTTTAAAATGTAAACATAGACAGAAATGTTGTGGTTATATTTCAAAGTGAAGGTGATTGCGGTATGTTGACAAATGTTGGTGTTACATTTTGAGTGTAAGTATGTCAAGATGTGTATGTTGTGTGTAAGCATGTCCAGATGTGTAAGTATGTTGTGTGTAAGCATGTCCAGATGTGTAAGCATGTTGAGATGTGTAAGCATGCCCAGATGTGTAAGCATGGGGAGATGTGCGACTATGCTATGCAGGGGCGGACTGGCTATATGGGCATTCGGGCAAAAGCCCGGTGGGCCGGTATCCAAATGGGCCTGTAGAGTCACCTAAAGGGCGTCATGAACTCCACGATGATATTCAATTGAAAACACAAATGATAACATTCTCTTATAAAACTGTCTCTCTGATTGTCGTGTTGTTGTTTTTAAATCGTTTACAGACTCAACATTGTAGGTCCTAAATAGTCAGTATTTTAATTTAATTGAATACATTCTCCGAAATAATGTAAAAAACTGACGTCCGTAGACAGTGCTTCTAGTAGGCTTCATCCTTTCAGGGCCTACACACTAAGCGATGAAAAAGTAACCTAAGGCCTATATTTCTTATAAAGATGTAAAGCATTGTAGAGTTATCGATACAATATTAAACTCAACAACTATTTTGATGACATGTAGGCCTATCGTTTGATATACAATTCATGGACCGGAGTGTATAGACATGCCTGGGCCGATTTTGACACCCAGTCTGCCCCTGATGCTAAGATGTAAAAACCGCAAGTGATGAATTATGCTGAGATGTGTAAGCATGGTGAAGTATTTAAGCAGAATAAAATATGCAAGCATGGCGGAACTGTGTATTCATGGTAAATTATAAACACATGTTATAAATGTTAAATCATGACTATTTGTGAAAAAATTAAGGGATATGTATAGTCATAGATGACATGTTTTGTGACCAGTGTTTAAGTGGCCTGTTTTTCATGTTGAAGTTGACAATGTTAAGATAATGAGATGTAAGATTGAATTCAATTTCTTATACTGTTGAAATACATGGATGTGTAAGCATACTAAGTGAAGTCAGAATGTTAGGTTGTAACTTTTTTCCCACATTCCCTCCATTTAATTCACTGACATGAACATCCACCGACCTCATCATTATCTGGGATTTCCACTTCCTCGTCAGAGATTTTGCCTTTAGCATGTAACACCTGAGGACAGAGAGATATTGTTTGTCATATTAATTGCTAGTTTATCGGCTTATCATTGGTACACTTGTATGGTGCAATAAATAAAATCCCTATTCGCGATACTAGAGCAGATTGTCAGCGATCAAAAGTAAATCCCATTGTTTGCTCCTATCACCGATCATCATCTGGTATTAGTTCTTCATTTGGGAGATGTAGTTGAAAGTGTAGATGAGGTATAGATTTAAGTGTGGGGTTCTTCCCTTAGATAAGCTTTGTTTTTGTTTTTTAAAGGATATTTTATATTTTGCTTGTTTTTTTTTTCTACATTGCTTTTGTATAGCACAGCTACGCATGTTCAGAGCGCTATGGTCCAGTGTGATTTGTAGACCAGTGGGGGGGGGGGGGGGGAGAGTGGAAGCCTATCTGGGAGAAGGTTTCCGTTCTGTCTTTAGTCTCTCAGTAAACTCTTCTCGAGTCGGGAATCGGTCGCATAGCGGATTTGTCTACACAGCCACGCATCCCACAAATTAATGAAATTGACTTTAATGATATCAATAACATGATATCCAGAATGTGAAACCTACATGACATCTTGGACATGACCCCCATAACATCTAAGACATGACATCTTATCTTATCTTATATAATACAGACGTTACTTCAAAACAGAAGATGATTACGTCCTACGCGTCATGCATTTAGTCATGCATATTAACCAATGACTTAAATTCTGCCAAGTCACTGGTTTTTCTGGCTAGCTCAGGCAACCCATTCCATGCTCTAATAGCACTAGGGAAGAAGGAGTATTTGTACAAATTTGTCCTAGCATATGGGACGAGGAATGTGCCTTTATTTTTGTGTCTTTCAGAGTATTTTATTAAATTTTTTTTTTTGTATTTGAAGATTATGGTTCAGTGTTTTATGTATAATTGCTACTTTACTTTTGAGTCTTCTGTTCTGAAGGCTTTCTAAATTTAGTGATTTTACTAATGGTGTTACCCTAGTCAAATGTAAATATATGTTTGTTATGAATCTAACTGCTCTATTTTGTGTTTGTTCCAGTTTCTTAATGTTTTCTTGAGTTGAGGGGTCCCACACGGTGGATGCATATTCTATTATTGGCCTAACCAAGGTTAAATAACATTTTAGTTTTATGTTCTTATTTGATTTATAAAAATTTCTTTTAATAAACCCTAATGCTTTGTTGGATTTTTTTATAGTTTCATCAATATGTGGATTCCATGACATTTTTTCATTTATTATAACACCTAGGTATTTTGAGTTTTTAGTCTGTGTTACTGGTTTGCCATGAATAAGATAAGTGGAATTAATTTGTTTTAGTTTTTTTGTTACTCTTAACAACTGACATTTTTCTGGGTGGAAAGACATGCTCCAATTTGATTCCCATTTCTGTAATTCATCTAATTCTCTTTGTAAAATATCTGTGTCTTGTTTTGTTTTTATTGTTCTATATATTATGCAATCGTCGCAAATAATCTGACTTTTGTTCCTGAACTAATGCAATTTGGTAAATCATTTATGTCAATTAAAAATAGTAGTGGACCCAAGACTGTTCCTTGAGGTACACCTGAGTTTACTGTTATTGGTGTTGATTTAGAGCCATTTATTATTAGAGTTTGTTCTCTCCCTATCAGAAAATCTTTAATCCACTGATGCAGTGGACCGTTAATGCCGAAATATTTTAATTTTGTAAACAAACTATGGTGGTGAACTTTGTCAAAAGCCTTGGAAAAATCTAGTAAGATAGCATCTATTTGTTCACTATTATCTAAACCTTTTGAAAAATCATCAATTAGTCCTATTAGTTGTGTTTCACATGATCTATATTTCCTAAAGCCATGTTGGTATGGGGTGAGGACATTATGTTTGTCTAAGTGGTTTATGATATTGCTACATATTATGTGTTCTAGTATTTTACATGTGATGCTGGTAAGTGATACTGGTCTGTAGTTTCCTGGATCAGATTTTTAGCTTCTTTCCAGTCCTTTGGTACTCTGCCCTGGTTAAGCGATGCCTGAAAGAGTATTTTGAACACTGGGTCTAGCTCATTGCTTAGTTCTTTGAGTAATCTAGCTGGAATACCATCAGGTCCAGACGCTTTATTTGGTTTGGTGTTGGCTAATAGTTTTTTAATTCCATTTTCTTGTACTACTAAATCTTCTATGTTGTCTACTTGGTTCAAATTAAGAAATATGTTTTTGTCTCCTGGGGCTGAGAATGCTGATGCAAAGTATTTGTTTAGGATGTTTGCTTTAGTTTCATTATCATTATGTATTATGTTATGTTCATCTTTTAATGGCGCTATGCCTGTTCTTTCCATTTTCTTAGACTTAATGTATGACCATAGGTTTTTGTTGTTATCTTTAGAAATTACATTGTTTATGTATTCACTCTGCAGCTGTCTGCTTACTTTTTGGGGTAGGTGTTTAATTTTTATATACTTTTTGTAAACTCTTTCTGCCTTGGTTTCTTTAAATTTTCTATATAGGTTTTCCTTCTGTTTACAAAGCTTATTTAGTCTATTATTAAACCAGCATTTATTTATTTTGTTTGATGTGTATTTAGTTGGTATATGATTTTCTATAATGCTTTTAAGATGGTTTTTAATGAAATTCCAGAGGTCATCGACTGGTTGGTTAATGTCTTTTTCTAATAAGAATGTTTGTTGAAAGTTTAATGCAGCTTGGTGTAGTTGTGTTAGGTTACATTTATTCCAGAGTAAGATTTTTCTTTTGGGTTTTGAATTGGCTACTGCTTTTATCTGACTGTGTATTTTTATGATCTCATGGTCTGATAGACCAGGGATAATATCATAATCAACTACTAATCCAGGTCTGTTGGTTAAGAAGAGATCTAATGTGTTGTTTAATCTAGTTGGCTTTTTAATGATTTGATCTAAACTTAGGTTGTGTAAAGTTTCTATGAAAAGCTCATTTATGTCCTTAAGGTTTTGGTGTTTATCTATGGTTAGTGTTTTCCAATTTATATCAGGTAGGTTGAAGTCACCCATAATCCAAAAAACTGCATTTTTATTTGTCTCTTTAAGTGTAGTAATCTGATTACATAGTTACTGCATGTATTCTAAACTAGAATTTGATGGTCTGTAAATGCTGCCTATTATAAGGGATGTTGAGGTGGTATTAATTTTACAAAATGTAGATTCTATGTTTTTTGAGTTAGGTAAGGTAATTTCTTCTGCTATAAGAGTGTTTTTTATTGCTAAAAGAACTCCTCCATGATTATCAGCCCTATCTTTTCTAAAAATTTCATAATTTAATTAATGACAAAACAGCCACAGCATGACTTAACATTTAAAATGAAAAACATTAATTTATCAAATCATCAATCAAGCTATTGCATGTACAGAATTTTTAAAACAAAAAAAAAAGATAAAAGTGTCAGCGATTCCTCTGCCTGATTAATGGAAACCGTGTTTTAAATCTAGAATAATGTGCGTCTTAAAATACTGACCCATAATGCCCTACCTGTCTAGCTGCCCGCTCCCCGGCTTGTATGGCGCCTTCCATGTAACCTGCCCACTGAGTGGCTGTTTCTGTGCCACCAAAATACACTCTGTCAACTGGTTGCCTTAAGATACTGTTTAATAAATGAGCAAATCACAGATAATGATCAGTAAAGGTAGTGTGGAGATATTTTGTGTACTTGAGAAAACACTAAACTTATATTGGGGATGAGTCCTAGCATGGCGGAGATGGCAGATAGCCTCAACAAGGAGACGGCGGACACCTGCAAGGCTTATGCGGTACAGAGGCGGAATATGGATGAGTTTCCCAGCTGTGCTCGGCCTCGCCTCTAGGCTGAGTGCCATGGGATACGAGCCATCGGTAATAGGCGTGTAATAAATGACATCAGCTTGAATCCCTCCAAGAAAGAGAAGGTTTCTTTTTTCAGATTGGCCTTACGAGCCTAAAGCTGCAAGAGTGTTCGACTTAACAATTAAAAAGAAGAAATCTAGATCTATTTCTTGTCGTGCTTGATATTTTGCTCCTTTTTTTCCAACCCATTCTATAATCTTTGTCTTCTTAATTGCATTTCAATGTTTTGTGGAAGAAAAAGAAAAGATATAGTGGTAAATCTTAATTTGGGTGTCATCAAAAGTGACAAAGGGGGAAAAAGAGAAAGAAAAAAAAAAGGAGAAAGAAAGATAGAGAGAAAGAAAGAAAAAAGAGAGAAAAAAAACAGAAAGAAAGAAAAAAAGAGCAAGAAAGGAAGAGAGAGAAAGAGATAGAGAGAGAAAGAAGAGAGAGAAAGAGATAGAGAGAGAAAGAAGAGAGAGAAAGAGATAGAGAGAGAAAGAAGAGAGAGAAAGAGATAGAGAGAGAAAGAAGAGAGAGAAGAAAAGAAAAAAAAAGAGAGAAAAAGACAATTAGAGACAGTTGGAGGACATTTGTTCCAAAGTAACGTCACTATCCCTAACATCGTGTAGAGATGCAGTTGATGACTGAGAGCAGGATTTGAACCCGGCTCCATTGTGACGGCAGTCAGAAGCGCGTTTAATATGAGCAGTAAGCCGTCGTGATAGAATTGCAGATTCCGTCAAGTAAAAATGTATTTCTATAAACTCTAAACTGACGATCTAAAACGAAAAACCCAATTCTTTACTCCGATACATACCTAGACGGTTGAATTAGAATCAGTTTACTTACAGCAATAACTGTGTATCCTAATAAGGAAGATGGAAGATACCTACGGGCCATAGGTTGTGAGAACTCCTGTTGGTAGGGCCAGAAAATAACACCCTCCTGAGTACTGTTCAGTGGACCAATTCATTTCTTCATAGTGGGTTGGCTGAAGAGAAGAGTTGGTTTCAGTTGTTGATTAGACCATAACATCCTAAATATATCCATTCATACTTTTGACCAAAACCATTTGTAAGTAACACATTTTCATTATTGATAGGATTGAAGATAACAATAGTAGTAAATGTAAAACACTTTAGCACATTACTTTGATACGACTACCACTTTCCCAAATTATCCTTTATAGGTCCTAATGTGTCTTTTTTTTGTAGATTACAGATGCAAACAAAAGTTAACATTTGTTTTGGCCATAGACATAAATAAATATAGACTGGCAGTAGGAAGTTATTTTTATTTGGGGGAAGTCAAATATGTTTTATGTACTATATCTATGTGAAAAAAAATGGCGGCAATTGAGCTATAAATTCTAGGACTAACATTTCAGCCAATATATAACTATGATCTTTAGTTTTGAAAAGTACAAAACTGCCATATTCCCAATATTTTGCCTATGTTTCATAATCATAGACATAGGCAAATATATATATAGGTTTGTGATGTGGATCTATGTTTGTTGACATGGCTTCTTTATTAATGTATGGCGGTCGTCTTATCGATTCAAATTGTTAGAATTAGTTTTTAGTCAAAAAAGTCAAAGAAAATGAGCAGAACGTGCTCTAATGTTCGTAGTACGATAGGCCAAGGATAAATTCTAAAGGTTGAAAAAAAAAAGAATATTATACACAGTAACTTTCAGTTTCAGTAAGTCAGAATAATTCAGTATCACTGTGACTGTGACTAATTTAATATTGATAGATATTAGATCTAAATCTAATAAATATGACTAATATTTGTAATAACTAGGTCTAATACTTTTCATACTTTTTACTACTAACTATTAAACTAGTCAGTCTATCATCTATGCATGCAGACTACAGACTAGATCTAGTATAAGTATAGATTATAGATCTAGTGACAATCTAGTCCTAGACTATATATTTACTAACTATAGACTAGACTATACAGATTACAATTATAGTTTATAGTATAGTAGTATAGTACTATTAATAAGTAGTATTTTTTACTATAGTATTTATATAGACTAGATCTAAATCTAGTATTTAAAACTATTTATAATTATTTTAATTATGTAAATTTAATAGATTTGGTAGGCACGATTAGAGATATAATAATACAGAAGGGGTTCTATCAATTATATAGGTTATGGCTGAAAAAAAAACAAACTATAAATACTTTTAATTTTACACTGCTCACAACTGCTGTATAACTCATACAAACTTATCTTTTCCCAAATGTTTCCCATAATAATTTTTACTTTATCGTCTAGTCTATATATATTCATGGCAAACCAGTAACACAGACTAAAAACGCAAAATACCTAGGTGTTATAATAAATGAAAAACTGTCATGGAATCCACATATTGATGAAACTATAAAAAAATCCAAGAAAACATTAGGGTTTATTAAAAGAAATTTTTATAAATCAAATAAGAACATAAAACTAAAATGTTATTTAACCTTGGTTAGGCCAATAATAGAATATGCATCCACCGTGTAAGACCCCTCAACTCAAGAAAACATTAAGAAACTGGAACAGACACAAAATAGAGCAGTGAGATTCATAACAAACGAATATTCACATCTGACTAGGGTAACACCATTAGTAAAATCACTAAATTTAGGAAGCCTTCAGAACAGAAGACTCAAAAGTAAAGTAGCAATTATACATAAAACACTGAACCATAATCTTCAAATACAAAAACAAAATCTAATAAAATACTCTGAAAGACACAAAAATAAAGGCACATTCCTCGTCCCATATGCTAGGACAAATTTGTACAAATACTCCTTCTTCCCTAGTGCTATTAGAGCATGGAATGGGTTGCCTGAGCTAGCCAGAAAAACCAGTGACTTGGCAGAATTTAAGTCATTGGTTAATATGCATGACTAAATGCATGACGCGTAGGACGTAATCATCTTCTTTTTTGAAGTAACGTCTGTATTATATAAGAAGATAAGATAAGATATATATTTATATATGTCTATGGATTTGGCCAATTAACTTACTGTGAGTGCCAACTTTGAGTCGAAAACTTTGGCCAAATCTGCCAAGATACGCTGCTGTCGCTCTTCTTTAGTCATGAGGATCGCCTTCCTGGCGTTTTCAGCCACAATAAATCTGAATAGACATTCGTTAAAACGCGATTACACCGTGAATGGATAAGCTTGGTATTTGTTTGCTTGTCAATGTGCTTGTGTATCTTTAAAGTCAGGAGTGAGTGTGTGTGAGAAATTTGCTAGAGATAGAGAGATGTAGAGGATGATCCTGAGAAAGCGTGAGAAAAATACAGAAAGAGAGACAGAGAAAGAGACATAAAGAGAAACATAGAGATCCAGAAAACAGAAAATGAAAGAGAGGACAGTGTCGTGCGCATTTTGCTTGATATTTTCCTTTGTGCACCATAAGGGATTGTGAGTTTTGCTCCTAAGGTCGCGCTTTGTTGTCATTTCTTCGTTGCCTCTGTGTGGGTTGTGCCGAGGGTGGATCTTTGGTTGAAGCTTGGTTCTTTGGTGTTTGTTTCCCCAGTATTGGGGACGCAGGTTTGGGACTCTGCTGGAGTCGAGTCTGAGTTGTGGGCCTGGTATTTGACTATTGCCCATGGCGTTGGGGTGGGCGGCGTGTATGACACTGAGATTAAGGTGTGCTATAGTTCCTTTGAATGTAATTTGTACTTGCCTTGTAAATGCTATTGATAATTATTCGTAATGTATGCCTCATCCTATCATTAACCCATTAAACCTTTGTTGTGATATGCAATATTGTTATTCACTAGTATACGTTCATATTTGGTTTATTCGTTCCTTGATCTTCATTGCATAAATTGATTGCTAGACTGTTAGGATTGCCCCGGCAGACCAGCCAAGGCTAAATTACAACCCCGGCAGAAAGTTAATAAACACTGTTCAGGTGGGGAGCCAGGCGAAGTACATCATACCCTAGATGAGCCTGAAAAACCCTCCTGACAGACAGAGAGAGAAAGAAAGACGATTGGTGGAGCTGGGGGTGAGAAAAGAGAACATGTTCGTTTCTTAAAAAAAAGCTTGTCCCAGTACTCCACTGAATATTAAAGCCCCACTCTCTCACACACTACTCAGCCCCCAAAGAACGCATCCTCCGCCCCACACACACAGATACTCCCCTCTTTGCCACCCACTACTCATTAACTCGTCATCCCACCACAGGACCCACCTCACCTGCATTCAGCCTCCTCACCATCTAGCTAGTAGTGGGAAATTTTACTCGTAATGTTAGGCCATTTAGCTAGTAGTGTTGGGAAATTTAACTCGTAATGTTAGGCCATTTAGCTATTTAGCTAGTAGTGTTGGGAAATTTATCTCGTAGTGTTAGGCCATCTAGCTAGTAGTGTTGGGAAATTTAGCTAGTAATGTTAGGCTATCTAGCTAGTAGTATTTGGAAATTTAACTAGTAATGTTAGGCCATCTAGCTAGTAATGTTGGATCTAGCTAGTAATGTTAGGCCATTTAGATAATAACGTTAGGCCATCTAGCTAGTTATGTGAAGGCCAGTGATTCCCAAAATCCGGCCCGCGGGCTACATCCGGCCGCGACGTGGTTCTATCCGTCCCGCCGACACGTCGGCACTAAGTGTAGAACGCCCCCCCCCCCTTTTTTTTTCAGAAGAAAAAAAAGGTTTTTAAATGTATCTTACCTACGTTAGGGCACTCACTTTCTCTCTGATGGATTGGTAGAATTGGTACTATAACCTTAAAAATGTGTAAGTTTATGAATGAGAGAGCTGAAGAAACTACAAGTGTACTCTGAATGTATAATCTACCAGGAAAACTAAACGGATCTTTACTTTTTTCGTAGAACATGGTAATAAGTCCTGTTTAGCCAAAATATTTTATTTGCAAAGAAACTGAACAAGAAAAAAACACTATAACGCATTCATTGTTTCAGCAGCGAACAAAAGATTGTTAAACTACGCCTAGACATTGGAAGAGAGATGGGGATATTTAGCTAAAAGAGAGAAGAAAATGAGTCGTTGGTAAAGCTAGATCAAAGTTGCTCATATTTTAAGTAGACAAATGAAGCCCTTTTCCGACGTTTGAAAACAGAACTTTCAGATATATCATTAATTAAAGTAAATACTAGATCCACGTAAATACTTGATTCTAAAAATAAATGTTTCAGGTCAATTTCATTTCGTTTTTGTAGCTTTTCGGTGACGTGGCCCGCGACATGAGTGTTGGAAATTAAAATGACCCGCACATCGCATTAGGTTGGGCATCTCTGTGTTAGACGATTTAGCTACTAATGTTAGGACATTAAGCTAGCAATGTAAGGCCATTTAGCTAATAATGTTAGGCCCTCTAACTATTAATGTTGGATCTAGCTACTAATATTAAGCCATTTCGCTACTAATGTTAAGCTATTTAGCTAACAATGTTAATCCATCTAGCTAATAATGTTAATCCATCTAGCTTGTCATCCAATAGTTAGCCATCTTGCTAGTAATATTAGGTCATGATCAGTACAGTTAACCGTCTATGCTGAAATTATATACTGTACCATCCAGCATCACAATATGAACTAGAATTCAAGTTGGTGTACACATCCTTGTACAGCTTCGACTATTTCCTTATACTTTGTAGACGAAATCTGATTGGTCAACTGCGACTAGTTCCTTATACTTTGTAGACGGATGGCTGCCTGGTCGTGCGGTTTGCCCGCTGGACTGTCGTTCGGATTTATCGACGGTTGAGGGTTCAAACCCTGCCCGCTCCCATCCCCCGTCGTCCTGCGGGAGGTTTGGACTAGGAAGTAAACTATCTTCAACTCTGAAGGAACATCCGAAACATGTAAAACATTTTACAAACTAACAAATCTGATAGGTCAACTGAGACTAGTTTCTTATACTTTGTTGACGAAATCTGATTGGTCAGCTGAGACAGGAGCCAACTACAAATTCATTGTGATGTTCCGTTGCGTGGTTTTCAGCGACGAGTTGCGTGATTTTCAGAACGCTCCTAAAGTCAGATGTGTATATGGAGTTCAAAATGAGATAAGACTCACGCTACTAGTGCTGGTGTTGTTCCATCAGGTGCTGAGTTGTCCATTGTGTATGTTATGATGCAGTCTTTGTCGTTTACGTTGGCGGAACCACAGAACCCTGTGAATAGAAGAACAGTCGATATAAGGAGGGCATTAGATATGGGAGGCCATTTGAAATGGGAGGACATTCGATATGGGGGGGGGATTCAATATGGGAGGACAAAGAGGAGGCCATTTGGTTAGTGCAGAGACGGCACTATGCCCAGATGATCTCGCTGAAAGCTTTAACGGTAATTGTTATAGGGACCAGAAAAGCTTTAATAATATTGTCTAAATGGCGTAGACTGTCGTAGACAATAGACTTATATACTATACAAATTCTTATCAGCGATTGATCGATTCACAGAACTATATATATAGATTTTTATTTTATTAAACTCTTTTCAAGCTCTAAGGGAAGTCACCCCAATTTATCTTTTCTGTCTTAGAAAAGTAATGATCTTTAGTTTTCAAAGTTTTCAAAGAATGGGCACAGAACTATATATTCACGCTAATAAATGAAACAAAGCCATTTCCTGTTAGTTTCCATTGAGATAATGTTTCAAAAATTCTAGATCGAAATAATTCATGTCTGTCGATTTTGTTTGTAAAATGTTTTACATGTTTCGGATGTTCCTTCAGAGTTGAAGATAGTTTACTTCCTAATCCAAACCTCCCGCAGGACGACGGGGGATGGGAGCGGGCAGGGTTTGAACCCGGGACCATCGCTAAATCCGAAGGACAGTCCAGCGTGCAAACCGCACGACCAGGCAGCCATCCATTTTAATCATCTTATGTACATTTGAATATATTAATTACCTAGATCTTTCTAGATTATGTATCTAAAAATTCAAAAAAATTATTATGAGACGAGAGTACTCTTATTTTTGATGTTCAATTACTAGATCTAGATCTAAAAATTAAATTATATGTTACATAGGTTAGGGCTGAAAAAACAACGACCTTGCTTCTTATAGAGCTAACTACTTTACAAAACAACGCCTTGTTTTAACTTAAAAAAAAAATTTCACGACATTTTTGGTAGTGTTAAAAAGTCTCCATGTCCAGTCTATCTTATAGTATATAGGCCTATAAGTCTATGGCGTAGACATAGACATATATAAATATAGACTGGGAAAAAGGAAGTAACTTCATGTAACTTGAAAACATGTAAATCTATTATTGTCGGATTTCCGAATTCTGAAAAGTTGCATGATTTTTTTTTTGGCGGAATATGACAATGAGCCAACGTATTTGGTTTGTAAAGATAATGTGGCTGTTTAAAAAAAAAAAAACAAACATGGCAGCATTCTTGATTTGATCCGCGATTAAAATATTATTAAACTGAACCTAGAGATTGAAGAATTGAATAGTTGCCAAAAACATATACGAAAATGAAACGAGTCGGTGGTTAAGCTAGATAGAATGTTGCTCACATTGTATGTAGAGAAATGAAGCCATTGTTCCGAAGGGTAGAAAAGAAGACACACTTCAAACATCTCACTAATGCATGTCAGTGCTAGATCCACGGGTTTCTAATCAAATAGTTTCAGTTCCATTTCATTACGTTTTTGTATCATTTCGGTCATGTGGCCCGCGACACTAGTGTCCGAAAAAAAAATGGCCCGCAGGTCGAATTAGGCTGGGCATCACTGGCGTAGACTGTTTTCAAAAACGAACTAAAAACTAACCTGGAACAATGGATCAATGTTGATATGAAAACAAAACTGTTAGTTGTAAGATATAGAGATAACACTTTCCTTTACATTTAGTGTCCTTAGCTTTGTTTCTCTTCTCTTTGTTTTTTCTAGTTTCTACAGTTCATTTCCTCAAGCTTTTCTTTCCTTTCTATGTTTGTATTATTCAAAACACTTTTTCCTATTATGGACCACTTTCACTTCTTGTTTTACAAAGCTTATATCAAGTCACTCTGTCTGTCTGTCTGTCTGGTTAAAAGTTTGTGCACGTTATTTCTCCCACACCCAATCTCGGATGATACTCGGATCAAGCTTAAACTTTGCACAATTATTTCTTCTATCTAACAACACAAGAATCAATAAAGAAAAATTAACCAATTGGTTTATTAAGTTTTGGTCATTAATTAGTTTGCTTGTTATCCCGAACAAGGGAAAGAAATTGTTATTGACTGAAGTGGTGGTATAAGCTGAATTAGTTCCCTTATATAGGTCGCCGCTCTAAGTTGAAGCAAACAATAATAACTATACAATCTTCTCTAGTCATAAGTACCTCGCCTGCAGAGTGGTTACTCAGGAATTCTCAACCTGTGGGTCGTGACCCCCTTGGGGGTCGATTGGCGATTGGCCAGGGGTCTCCTAAGACCATCGAAAATAAGGATTGTTATTGTCTATTCTTCTATTGCTGTATGTGTGTGTATGCGGGGGTCGCGGAAGAGTGGGGGATTGTAAAAAGGGGTCGCCGAGCATAAAAGGTTGAGAACCACTGGGTTAGCACGTCGGCTCGAGGAGGCGTGTGACGATTTTGAATTTAGGTTGTTCCCCACGCTTCTTTTTTTTTTTAAACATCGAAAAACCAATGACTGTAAAATCGTCACAGATATCTTTTCTTTCTCCCTTTCTCTCGGTGTGTGTGTTTGTCTCTATGTGAATGTCTTTCTCTCTCTCTCTCTCTATTTGTACTTCTGTACCACTCTGAGCGTCTCTCTCTCCCTCTCTCTGTATCCATCTCTTTTAGTGTGTCTCGTTATCCTTGTCTCACTGCCCGTGTCTCTTTTTGCAGCTCTTTCTCTCAGTCTCTCTTTATTTACTCAAACGCACTCTCTCTAAAACGTTAGTTAGCTGGGTTAATCATTTTTCTTTTTACCGGTCTAAGGATCAACCAGTCAAAGGAGTTTTGATAGGAATGAAAAACCCAGAAAAACCTAACCTTTCTCTTTCCAGAATGGAGTGTCATAGTAAGCGAAGGCTTTCATCACCGATCCCATGGGTACTCTCTGGATGAGTTCATTCCTGTGTGCGGGCAGGGGTGGGCTGTAGCTCATCTTGGCTTGAATGGACAACGGAGTGGTCACAACGACTTGATTACACTGGCGACAAGAGGGATTTATTTACACAGAAAACAATATATAATTGTAGAACAAATAAACATAAGAAACGTAGGGAAATGGATAGATGTAGATAGATTAGATACATTATTATATAGATAAGAGAGATGAAATAGATTAGACAGATCATCATCATCAAATTTGAGTGAGGGCTTGAGAGGTTCGAATCTTCTCTTGTAAAAGGCAGAGACAGATAGACAGACAGATAGGGAGACGAAAGCACATGACAGATCATCATGGCGTCGCGCTGTGAAAACTGGTGCAAAAATTGCAGACGAGAACAGCGCTGGCAGAAGAGAAGCAGGTCAGAAATTAAAATGGCCCACGGGCCGATCTAGGTTGGGCATCACTGCTCTAAAACATTTAAAAAAAATTTTTTCTAAATACTTTTCACGATTGTCAGACATTGCTTCGACTAGTTTGGTGTGGTTTTATTAAAAACACGTGTATGTATTTATATATATATATATATATATATATATATATATAAAGCTTCCCTTCCCTTTCAGACCTTATAATCTATAGGGCAGATGATGTAAATGTCATCTCTTTCTGTGGTCGACGGTTAACAAGGTGTCATATAACTATTACAACCATCAACCGCCTTTACTTTTCCCCAACTAACGTCAGGTACCCATTAGAGCTGGGTTGCCTCAGAGCCTGAGTAAGAGGTGACCTTAAGATCCGGAAATTAAAAATGTCAGTCTTCACCAGGATTCGGTTCAGAACCCAAGCGCTTTACCACTCCGCCACTGCGCCTCTTACGTGAATATAACATCTATCTATATATATAATTCTCTTCATGGCTCAACAGTTTGGACGGACTAGAGTTACCCCACGTAATTTTAGAGGCGAAAAAAAAAGAGGGGGTGGGGGGAGAACAAGTAGTATTCACCCGTCACTAAACAGCAGGGCCGGACCATTAACGGATTTCGCGGGGCCACGTTTGGGTAGAGATACGGATAATAAGTGAAAACTAAGAGTTTGTATTAGAAAATAAATTCGTCTTTGCATTTTATTCATTCCTTACTACGTACAGAATTACTTTATGAGCCTTGCGTGTAGCGAAGTCATACAGTTTTTCATAAGAATTCTGTTTCCTACATAGATCACGGGTATTGCATAATGCCGCTTTTCTATCGCGCGTAGAATTGGCGTTTTCCATATTGAATGACACTCCAAAATGACAATTTTTGTCTATATATTTCAGGAGATTTGTATGTTTTCAAAAGATTTTTATAGTTTCCGGAGATTTCCAGGACTTTTTCGTATATTTTGCAATTTCAGGAGATTTCAAGGAGCTCCTGTTAAATCAGGAGGACGCGGGAAATCTGTTATAAGTTATATAATTTTTTTATTGAATAATTTATACAGCTAGAATTAACGCGGGTCCTATGAAAGTGCGGGCCCACTGCGGTCGCATAGGTTGCAGTAGCCTAAAGCCGGCCCTGCAAAATAGCGGCGTATGCTACGCGCCGGTCGACTAGTTTATAATAATTCATGTGATGTAGAAGGTTTATCCAAAAACCAACTTCCGAATATCCCCGCTCAATCGATGAGACATCCATGTATTGGAAATAAGCATTCCAGTTTTACGACTTCTGGAAAGAAGCATTCCAGTTTTACGACTTCTGGCTAAGAAGTACTAAATTCGTCTTTCTGACTTACTTTGTACTTTAATCCTGGTAGTGAGGTAACTATGACGTCATTTTTCGTCTGGTCGATATGGACAACTGGACTATCCAGAATAATTCTGTCTGATAGATATGTAAAAGAAAGTAAAGAAAAATACTTTGAAATTTTATAAGTTTTACACATAAATATTTTCAGGTACACATTGCTAAGTTAACATTGTCACATAAGACATTGTCACATAAACTTTGTCACATAAACATTGCCACATAAACATTGTCACATAAACATTGCCAAGTTAACATTGTCACATAAACATTGCCACATAAACATTGCCCCGTAAACATTGCCAAGTTAACATTGTCACATAAACATTGTCACGTAAACATTGTCACGTAAAAATTGTCACGTAAACATTGTCACGTAAACATTGCCAAGTTAACATTGTCAAATAAACATTGTCACATAAACATTGTCACGTAAACATTGTCACATAAACATTGTCACATAAACATTGTAACGTAAACATTGCCACGTAAACATTGCCAAGTTAACATTGTCACATAAAACATTGTCACATAAACTTTGTCACATAAACATTGCCACATAAACATTGTCACATAAACATTGCCAAGTTAACATTGTCACATAAACATTGCCACATAAACATTGCCCCGTAAACATTGCCCCGTAAACATTGCCAAGTTAACATTGTCACATAAACATTGTTACGTAAACATTGTCACGTAAACATTGCCAAGTTAACATTGTCACGTAAACATTGTCACGTAAACATTGCCAAGTTAACATTGTCACGTAAACATTGCCAAGTTAACATTGTCACGTAAACATTGCCAAGTTAACATTGTCACATAAACATTGTCACATAAACATTGTCACATAAACATTGTTACATAGACATTGTTACGTAAACATTGTCACGTAAAACTTGTCACGTAAAACTTGTCACGTAAACATTGTCACGTAAACATTGTCACGTAAACATTGTCAAATAAAGTTTATCACGTAGAAAGGTACTTCACTCAGGAGAGACAATCTCCATGCTCTAAGATGAATCCCTCGATTAGTTTCCGTGTATAGTAGAAGTGTCCAAAAAGGTTCGAGATAAATCCCTTTAAGAGCCTTTGACCTTTGACCCGGGAAAGGATTTTATCCTGTGGCCAGAATGAAAAACTGGCTCTTCAACGACCCCTCTGTCTGGAGCCCCCGTCTACTAGATGATCATTTTATCACGTCCGTTTGTTCATTGTTCACGGTCCATCGAGCCAATGCAGTGGGTTCCCCCATCCCATGCGAGGCCGGAGGCCGTGCCTACGAGGGCACTATCTCCATATTCCAATAATGTACCATTGCGCTCCTTAGTGGGGGGGGGGGGATCACCGCCCGCATGTACCTCACTTGGGAACAGTGCAATGGATCGGGTTAGCAAGTCTTTCTTCCATCCTCACCACGTGCAAGTACACTCGCTAGAGCATAACTGAGGTAGCTCACTGGACGCCCTGTTTGCTCTCGTTCCTAGTCTATCTGCTTCCCCAGGGCAGACGTTTCCACGAATGGGCCACGTTGAGGCGACGGGAGCTGGAATCCTCCGTTTTCCTTGCATCAACTTTTGAGTTTCTTCTCCGGGAAGCACTCCAGCGGCTTACATAATCTGGGGAAGCCTTTGCGTCATCATCTCTTAACATTGCACCTTTTTTTTCTAGCTCTACCTAATCATTGACTTAGCTCTTCTGTTAGTGGCTCTGTTGTTTTAGTTAGTTGAAGTCCATTGTATCATCTTTGACCTTGTTTAGTGTATCACAAAAATCTCTAATCCACTTTTTAAAACGTTTCGCACATATTTAACTCTCTATGCTTTACATGATATTTAACTCTCTATGCTTTACATGATATTTAGCTCTCTATGCTTTACATGATATTTAACTCTCTATGCTTTACATGATACTTAGCTCTATGCTTTACATGATACTTAGCTCTCTATGCATTATATGATATTTAGCTTTCTATGCTTTACATGATATTTAACTCTCTATGCTTTACATGATATTTAACTCATTATGCTTTACATGATATTTAACTCTCTATGCTTTACATGATAATTAACTCTCTTTGCTTTACATGATACTTAGCTCTATGCTTTACATGATACTTAGCTCTCTATGCTTTATATGATATTTAGCTTTCTATGCTTTACATGATATTTAGCTCTCTATGCTTTACATGATATTTAACTCATTATGCTTTACATGATATTTAACTCTCTATGCTTTACATGATATTTAACTCTCTATGCTTTACATGATATTTAGCTCTATGCTTTACATGATATTTAGCTCTCTATGCTTTACATGATATTTAACTCTCTATGCTTTACATGATATTTAACTCTCTATGCTTTACATGATATTTAGCTCTCTATGTTTTACATGATATTTAACTCTCTATGCTTTACATGATATTTAAATCTCTATGCTTTACATGATATTGTTTGAGTTATTTCAGTCTAGAGCTTCTGTAAGTAAAGAAGTAAAGTTCCCTTTCAGACCTTGCGATCTATAGGGCAGATGATGTGAAAGGCATCTGTTTCTTTGGCCAACGGTTAACGAGCATGGTGTCGAGTGGCCAGCACAACGACCAACAGCCTTTACTTTCCCTAACTAAAGTCAGGTACCCACTAGAGTTGGGTGGACTCAGGGGCGCCCTGAAAATCCCGAAATTCAAAATCCGAGTCCTAAATCTTCACCAAGATTCAAACCCAGGACCCCAGCTTCAGAAGCCAAGCCCTTAAAAACTCGGCCACCGCACCCTCAGAGCTTCTATAGCACACCCCAATTAACCTCGTAAAATAGTTGCTGTTTCTATAACAGTGTTTTATAAATGGGCATACGCTGGCAAGACAACCTTACAAATAACTAAGTTCTGCTAGAGGCCGGTGTGGACAGTATAGAAGCAGTAATTACCATTCAACAGCTGCGCTGGGTCGGACACTTATCCCGCATGGGTAACGGCCGCATGCCAAAGGCGATCTTCTTTTGCGAGCTTTAGGATGACGGTGTAACAGGTGTTCCCCTCGTAAGGGCCATAAAGATCAACTCGGGCGCCATTTCGCCCTCACTGGCATAGTGGAAAGTAGCTGGCAGCAGATGGCCTCTGAAAGAGACAGTTCGAGAGCTCTCACAAAGACACACATTTGAGACCCAAAAGAAAGCCTTAGTGAAGACAGGCCCAGAAGACGGAAAGAAAACTTAAATAGACCGCCAGTGGAAACGGCTTTCTCGGCACTAGCTGCGAAAAAAATATGGAGGTCGCAACTGGGTTTGCGTAGTCATGTGAAAAACTGTACTCACTCTTTATCTTTGGAATCGAATACATTGTCATTATTTCAAGGTAAAATATAGAAAACTTACCATGACCGACTTGTTCGCTTAGTCTGTGACATATTTGTTGATTCCCACCGACAAGTTTACACTCCTAGGAAAGAAGCAAACGCTTGACATCCAGAGTTAATATTTAGAAGCATGGAATGAAAAGACCATGATAAGACATTCACGAAGTATCTCAAAAAGTGGACATTGGCGGAATAGTGTCTCAAGTGGTGAGCATTAACGGAACAGTGTCTCAAAAGGTGAACATTGACGAAATAGTGTATAAAAAGGTGGACATTGTTGGAATAGTGTCTAAAAAGTGGACATTGGGCATTCACGGAATAGTGTCTCCAAAAGTGGACATTATCGAAATAGTGTCTCCAAAAGTGGACATTGTAGAAATAGTGTCTCCAAAAGTGGACATTGTCGGAAATAGTTTCTCCAAAAGTGGACATTGTCGGAAATAGTTTCTATAAATTTGACATTGGCGGAATAGTGTCTCAAAAATTTGACATTGGCGGAATAGTGTCTTAAAATTTGGTTGAAAGTAAAATATCCCTTTCAGACCTTGAGTTCTAAAGAGCTGATAATATAAAGGTCATTTGTTTCTGTGACCACGGTTAACAAGGATATCATGTGGCCAGCACAACGGCCAATCACCTTTACTTTTCCCAAACTAATGTCAGGCACCCAGTCTTCATCAGGATTCGAACCCAAGATCCCTTGTTCGGAATCCAAGCGCTTTCCACTCAGCCACCGCGCCTCCTACTATGGAGAATTTTAAAATTATTATTTAAGGAAAAATAATTTCATTTTTTTTTTAAATTTTATCATTAAGAGGACCTCTGTTTTTTTTCATTCCATAAACAAAATTCCCGGCATGCACTTGACTTTGGGTCATCGAATGTAAATGAATTCACCACCAAATTCCAATGCAATAATCGCAATATGACACACCAATTTTGAGTTGAATGCATTTTAGTGCTCTTCCAGCTTAACGTAAAATAGTCAGTGGCCAGTGTGGTGGCAGACTTAAATATTGCACTCTCTAGGTCTGTTAATACTTCTCTGGCTAACGGTTAACGAGCTGAATGTCATGTGGCCAGAACAACGACCAAAGTCAGGTATCAACTAGAGTTGGGTGGACTCATGGGCACCCTTAAAAATCCGAAATTGAAAATCCCAATCTTCATCAAGATTCGAACCCAGGGCCCAAGGTTTGGAAGCCAAGCCCTTAACCACTCAGCCACCATGCCCCTAATAAAACCAGTGTTGTTTAAAAATCTCACTCTTTATATTTATATAGTTCCATTGAATGCATTTATCAAAGGATCTTCAAAAAGTACCTACTTGAGCGCCGCCTTCTGTAGCATTGATTAAATGTATTCCCCCGACGGTTCTGTAGTGCCATAAGATGTACAGCAGCGACACCTCGTGGGGACCTATTGTGTTATTTAACCTGACCGAGTCTGAGATGATATATCTGCCAGCTCTGTGAAGAAAGAGGTGAAACACCCATATTATTTACAAATCTTATATCAACTCAATCTGTTTGTCTGCCTGTCTGCCTATCTGTCTGTCTGCCTGTCTGTCTGATAAAAAGTCTGAACACGTTATTTCTCATTCTCGGATCAAGTTGAAACTTTGCACAAGTTTCATTGGCAAAGACAATACATGAATCAATTTTACAGAATGAACAAATTTATATCATAATTACAGGTAATTTTTTTTTTATACCGACAATGGAATTAACTCTTCAGTATTCAGGGATTTGAGTAATATTAAGGGCCACAGACCTATATATATATATATATATATATATATATATATATATATATATATATATATATATATATATATATATATATATATATATATATATAATATCTAGACTGGAAAACAGAAACAAGTTCTTATTCGCTATTGATCTATTCACAGATATATATATATATAGATTGAAATGTAGGAAAATCGATCTTTCCTGTCTTAGAAAAGTAATGATCTTCAGTTTTCAAGGTTTAGAAATAATGCAATATCCTTTTCTGGGATTTTATTTTGAGTGGGCTATTAATCACAGAACTATATATCCACGAAAAATATGAAATAAAGCCATTTTCTGTTAGTTTCCATTTAGAAAATTTTTCGAAAATCCTAGATCGAAATAATTCAAGTCTGTTGATTGTAATCATGTACATTTAGATAGATTGATTACTTAGATCTTTCTAAATTATGTATCTAAAAATTGCAAAATAATAATTATGAGACGAGAGTACTCTTCTTTTCGTTGTTCAATTACTAGATCTAGATGTAAACATTTGATTATATGTTACATAGGTTAGAGTTGAAAAAAAAACACTTTATTTCTTATAACTACTTTACAAAAGAACGCCTTGTTTCAGCTTTTCGGAAAATTTTCACATTTTTTTGTAGTGTTAAAAGATGTCCATGTCCTGTCTAGATGTACTATATATAGGTCTGTGTTAAGGGCATAGTCATTTTCAATTTAGTGTACATGTAAATTCTTTCACACCCATTCTCGGATGAAGTTAAAAATTTCCACAATTATTTATTGTACCTATAACAAACATGGTTAAATTGTAAAAAAAAAACACCAATTATTTAATTAATTTAAGATAATTAATTATTTTCTTCAATACACCGGATGAACCAAAAAGCTGAATACAGTTTTTCCGCTATGTATGAAAATCACCAATATTGTTTCAAATCGCACAATAAATTATGACAAAAAAAAAAGCTTATTTCTATCCAAAAATAACAGCGAAAATAATTTATATTAAATTCAAATTCTAGAAAATAAATCAATAAATAAAGATTTGTTTCTCTCTTGTTCTAAAAGTAAAACAAAAAAAAGAGTAAAAAGAAGGGAAAAGAATGTATTTCAATAAAACGATTTTACTAATAAACATTTAATTGTCTACAAACGTGCTGATTACTGCTTAAGGCCAGATTTAAGGTTGTGAGGCTTTAAGGATGCACAGGGCCTCTCTTTCTCTCTCTCTCGTGGAACGGGGCTCTTAAAAATTAAATTATTATTATTTTTTAAATCCAGCACTGACAGTGCTATGTACGACTTTTAGACTATGTTATAGTCCAACCAGCCATAACGTATTTACCTGGTCCAAGCATTTTTGTTTATAAATTGCTGAACTGTGATTCGATCCCAGTCTTTCGCGTGAGGAGCCTTCCATGGTGCGTCAAGTGGAATCTGTTGTGGACATAAAATGAAGACTTTAATTACCACTGTCGCATGTGTGTGTGTATAATGTCACGCTTGACAGCACACAGTAACGACTGACCAGTAGTACGTCAGTAGTCAGGTATTATTAGGTCACACTGCGTGTGCGTGGGAAAATAAAGCAGAACCTTTTCGATCATCTTGATTAGCATAAACGTAATGTAAGGTCAAGATTGAATTATGGGAAGCTGATAGAATTCCCTATCAGGTACGGAAAATATACCAGAAAGATCGATATATGATACAAGGAGTTAGTCTGTTGGTCATCGTTAACAGTCACTAGTCATTAGTCGTTGCTCCTTGTGGATTATTTAGTGTGCTTAGTAATTGTTTGATTATATTGGATCGCCTGCATTTTCTCAGTGAACTATGTCAGCTATAGTATTTTATGTCAGTCATGTTACTGTACAAGATTTGAGACCCTGTGTCCCGAGTAGACAGAGAACGTAGAGGTAACAGTGACCTAGTCCAAACAGATAATTTAATTATTTAATTTACATAAATGATTTACCAAATTGCATTACTTCAGGAACAAAAGTCAGATTATTTGCAGACGATTACATAATATATAGAACAATAAAAACAAAATAAGACACAGATATTTTACAAAGAGAATTAGATGAATTACAGAAATGGGAATCAAATTGGAGCATGTCTTTCCACCCAGAAAAATGTCAGTTGTTAAGAGTAACAAAAAAACTAAAACAAATTAATTCCACTTATCTTATTCATGGCAAACCAGTAACACAGACTAAAAACGCAAAATACCTAGGTGTTATAATAAATGAAAAACTGTCATGGAATCCACATATTGATGAAACTATAAAAAAAATCAAACAAAGCATTAGGATTTATTAAAAGAAATTTATATAAATCAAATAAGAACATAAAACTAAAATGTTATTTAACCTTGGTTAGGCCAATAATAGAATATGCATCCTCCATTTGGGACCCCCTCAACTCAAGAAAACATTAAGAAACTGGAACAGACACAAAATAGAGCAGTGAGATTCATAACAAATGAATATTCACATTTGACTAGAGTAACACCTATTATTAAAATCACTAAATTTAGAAAGCCTTCAGGACAGAAGACTCAAAAGTAAAGTAGCAATTATACATAAAACACTGAACCATAATCTTCAAATACAAAAACAAAATTAAATAAAATACTCTGAAAGACAAAAAGATAAAGGCACATTCCTTATCCCATATGCTAGGACAAATTTGTACAAATACTCCTTCTTCCCTAGTGCTATTAGAGCATGGAATGGGTTGCCTGAGCTAGCCAGGAAAACCAGTGACTTGGCAGAATTTAAGTCATTGGTTAATATGCATGACTAAATGCATGACGCGTAGGGCGTTCTCATCTTCTTTTTTTGAAGTAACGTCTGTATTATATAAGATAAGATAAGATAGAACACAAAGCGCAGGCCAACAAGAATGAATAAATCAAGACTTTATAGCAAATCAAATACATTTACTGCACTTCGACCTGGCTGGCCAGATCGCAAAACGGCCGGCAGTTTTGCGTTTTGGCCTGTCAATGTGAAGTTATAATGGCCAGTTCGCGAAATAGCCGTAGTATGTATAAGATAATTCTAATGCTTCCTATTCCAACACAAAAGTCCTAAACCAAGATTTGTTTCCCCTGCGTGATGGTAATAATAAAAAAAATATAATTTATAAATATTTAGAAATGCATAGCCTCGAACGTTCAGTCGGAAGTTACCTACAAATCAACCATACATCCTAATGACTCGGCCACTCGGCTATATAAACTATTACAAAATCTAAATCGATCACCTGCGAACAATGGTTATGCTGGGCCTATGGTGGCGAAATATGTAGGTCACAGCTGGGGCTGCGCAGTCACAGGAAATACTCATTATTGGACTCAAAGACAAACCTTATTATAAAGTATTACATCCAACAAGTCTTCTTACTAATTATATAAAAAATATTATTTTAGCGCTGAAATTATGCAACAACATTGAAAGTCTTAAAATGTCCTATTTATTATAGTGAGAAGACACAGCGATTAATGTCAACTGTAATGTACTGCATATAAATCAGCAAAGTACAACCCGCCTTCACCTTGAATGCTATATTAGCCACCAGATTTTATGTATTCGCGGCCCCCAAAAGGGTAAAAGACATTATTAGTTTTGTGCGGAATGTCCGTCCGACCCGTTTAGATCTCGTCAACTAGAAAAGTGTAAATCCATCATAATATCTTAGACCATTTCAAGTTCTAATGCAACGGCTACTTTGTTTCTTTTCTGAAAGCGAAAAATCTAATTTTTTAAATCATTTATGCAAGTAGTTTTTTCATAAAATACACCACTTTTACAACTACTCACTATTAATATTAACAAACATTGGAGGCTCCTTAGTAGGGATGATAAACATATACCATATTTGTAACGCATTTATGCAAATGGTTTTAGATTTTTTGTCGAAAAAAATTTTTTTTTAGAATAGTATTGCTAAACTATGTAAGTTCTGTCATACTAACTACTACATTTACACACAAAAATGTTTACTTTTTCTTCAAGAGAAAAAATCTACTTAGTATGCATATAAGTTGGACATAAGTTAAAACAATTAATAAGTATCTTTTCATATTATCGCGAGAACTACACCATTGGATCCGATGCTCTAGCCTACGGCTCGCGATCCCTTTGGTGGTCGAATGACCATTTGCCGTGGGTCGTCTAAGACCATCGGAAATTGGGGGAAGGGGGCAATTTTTTAATTGAATTTTTTTTTTCAAATGTGTTGTGACCAGCATATTTGTACCATAGTGGATGTAGACTTACATTAGTAGTGGTAATGGCTAGGAACATTACTCAAATTAAATTATTACCAAACAAATTATGAAAAGATCGTTGATTTCAATCTTGAATGAAAAAATAAATAATGAAAAGTGTGGGTGACAAATATAAACAAGGACATACTGCCAGAGGATACAAATGTATCATATTGTTTGACAGTATATATCTATTGTGCATGTGGCTAGTGCCTTGAGCTAAAAAAAGTTAATAAAAGAGAATGATGATTATTTTGAGGTATAGTTTTACTTGAATATTTTAAGCAGTAATTCAGATACCCCGATGCAACATTAGTAATGAAGTTCCATCTGCCGTATGTATTGAGGTCGAACATACGTCCGAGCTTTGCCGATAACGACACCCTGTAGTTTAGTTCTTAATCCTGATGAAACTCAGACTTGACGCAGATGGAAAGTACCATAATTAAAACATATCAACCTATGAAGCTTCTTATTTTGGTGGCTCTCAGAATCGCCAGAGTTCTAAAACCTCACACCATTACCAAGGAGTTATTGTCAGCGGCCAAAGACATTGCTCGTTTTGATTGGAGCAAAATTGATTAATGAATTTAGTGCAATTTCCAATCTAATGAGTCTATTCACAAGAGATTAGTTGACATGTCTTCTGCTTCTTTTACACTATTTAGCATCCAGCTTGATGAATCCACAGGCGTTGTAAACTGTTCAAAATTACTAGTTCCGGTATACTTAGGATATATACATAATGGCGATTTTAAAGATTGGTTTCTATGCAAACATCTATAAACGACCTCAATATACAAAGCTGGTTAAATTTGAAAAAGTAAAAGACCTCTTGGAAAAATATCTGTGGTTTCTGCACAGATGGTGCTCTAATTATGCTTGGATGTCGGTCTGGATGTCAATGTTTGGTACAGAATAAGTCACCATAAGAATCCATTGTAACTGTATTGTATGATTGTATGATTCTTCGACATATGCTAGCAACGCCAATAGCAATGCATCTAAATATTTCTCTTCAATGTTAGTTTTTGAAATCTGGATGAAGTGTTTGGAGTCATTCTTTTCTATAGGAGATTTTTTCGAGACTTCGTCTTCCATTTCCAACATCGTATCTTTGTGAAACATGTTGTTTTTTTTCTGTCTGTCAGTTATCATGTTTTAATACAGAAATAAACTTGATTTGTATTCGTAAAATAAAAAAAAAAGCTCAACCTTCGCACTAAGTTTGACGTGTTTGAAAATACTGTCGTAACGTTTTCCATGGTTAGTAATACTTTTTAAATTGTAAACTATTTATGTCACGTATTATAAACACGCAATGAAAAGTAAAAAACAAAAAATCCAAAAAATCTGCTTGTTTAAAGAAAATTGAAGCACTAATTTATTTTACACTAAATAAATAGGTTACGTTTCTAACAATTGAATTACCATCATGGATATTAGTTCTAAACATGTTGATAACCATTTTATACCATGAGCTAAATCACATTTCCCAAGTAAAAATAAAAGTAAAGTTCCCCTTTCAGACCTTGTGGTCTATAGGACAGAGGATGTAAAGGTCATCTGTTTCTGAGGCCTACGGTTTTACGAGGGTGTTATGTAGCCAGCACAACGATCAACCGCATTACTTTACTTTTCCCCAACTAATGTCAGGTACCCATTAGAGCTGGATGGACTTAAAGGCGCTCAAAGATCCCGAAATTGAAAAACCCAGTTTTCACCAGGATTCGAACCCGGGACTCCTGCTTTACCACTCAGCCACCGCGCCTCCACATTTACCTAGACCTATGACAAAAAAAAATATGGTTGGGGGTCGCCTCTTAGTAAAAAATTGTATTAGGGGGTCGCGGAGCTAAAAAGGTTGAGAACCGCTGCGTATAGAGCAATTAGAATAAAGAACACTTAACTGAGGAACTCTTTTTCACGGGAACATCATATTCATGGCGATTTGAATAATAGATTGACCCTTTACAAAACAATTAGATCAATTAGATATTCATTATATGACATTAGTTAGGCCAGGTTCACATTTAACTTCACATTCAATTTCACCTATCCTTTGGTCTGCTGGACCGGTGGGGCTCCACACAAGATCTGTCAACCTTTCTCCGTTCTTTTTTGTCATTTTTCTTTGATAGAATTTCATTCAGATGTTCTTTCTGAAAATATTGAAACCTGCTCTTTTACCTGCCTGCGTGGACCACTTCTGTGGCCGATTTTGAGTATTGAGTTTTGTATGAAATGTTTTATGGTTAAGGTTAGAGAAGCAAGTGGGGCTTTGTTTATTCTTGGACACTATTTAAAAACAATGATTACTAATAAATACTATATTTTATCTTTTCAGTCTGTGGTGATTCTAACAGACCTCCAGGACCTCTTGCTGTCAACTGGTGGAGATTAGTTGTCCTTGGGTTTCATTGGGGGGAAAATTATCGCCAGACAAGATATTTTTGTATTCATAATCTACTTATATCTAGTCCACTAAATTCTCCACGAGGTCACTGCAATGCTGTTTGGCTTCAATCTTGATTTGATGGCAGATTAACATCTGGAAGCCGGTGCAGTTCTGTCTACTTGTGGAGCTTTCTCCGATGGTGATGTGGAGAAACGGTCAGATTAATTAAGTTCCTTTGCACCTGTACATAATAGCGCCGAGCAAAAGCCTCATCCACAACGTGGTGATGTTGGGAACATTGTTTGCATTGACCAGTTTTTAAGTATAGAGTGTTGGACAGAACAACACTAGAACAATGAACATTCATGCGGATCTGTCAGCTAGAAAACGCACCAAAAAAACAACATTTAGCATTATGTTTCCTGGGATTAGTTTTGGTTTCTATGGAAACTGGAGACGGCTGCCTTCGGAAGAATCCCCGTTTCATCGTCTGACATGTGAGGACATGTGAGGACATGTATAATACACGTGTTCGTACATGTGTCTACAACAGAGAACAATAGCCCTGATGTCTACAGCCGGAAAATAGGACACTCAAATGAACTATGAACAATTTCTGGACAACCATGTTACTTGTCATGAGAGACCATGAAATTTGTTTTCTTTGTTTTTGACGATGTAAAACATATTTAAGTACTGAATAAAAAAAAAGTGAGACATAGGGCCCATTGATTCCTATGATGAAAAAGCTGAGTTTACCTAAAAAAAAAAGTGAGACATAGGGCCCACTGATTCCTATAATGAAAAAGCTGAGTTTACCTAAAAAAAAAAGGCTTTATAAAAAATATTTGGTTGTTACTCAAATCTGCAAACGAAGTCAATGACATAACTACGTAGCTCTTCTGCCTCACATCGTCAGGAGGATAGTTGAATAATTCTTAATGGGATTCTCAAGTTATATATGCTTGTTGCTGAGAGTTGTATGAGTGGACATGAGCACCATCTACCGCAGATACATCTATAGATCGTCCATCGTGGTTCGATGATGAGCACTTTTTTCATCCAGTGGGCTGAGGGCTAAAAATTGTTTGTTTTTGTTTAGCACCATAGTCATGTTTCTAGCACGCTCACTGTGTCACAAATACTTTTATGGACCAGTTGTGGGGGCTTCTTTCAAGTCTAACTACGGCACTGTTTGTAACGATACGTTTAACAAGATCTGACTCACTACAAATACACGTCCATGTGTCACACCTCTCTCACTAGTTCTCCTCCTCTTCAACTTTGAACTACGACAGACCACCTCGTGATTTCATCAGAATCTCTTTAACCAATATAACCAAACCATTCGTCAATCTTTAAGCTCCAATCTGGGATCAAGTTGAAATTTTGCATAAGCATTCCTCGCACCTGACATAAAAAACAAACAAACAAAGAATTTCTTTATTGATTTGGTATCCAACAAGGGAAAGAAATTTTACTTAACAGATGTGGTGGTATGCGTTGAATAATTCCACTTGAGGAGCTTTGGGCCCTGAGTTCGAATTCAAGTCAGCTTTTTACAAAATGCAATTAAAAAGCGATCACGTCAACATTCACACAGATAGCCCATACTTCCCTTCCTTTTCGCAACTGGTCTAGACAAGTGATACATCATAGCGCAAAGATTTATTATTTTTGGTCTAGATTTTTATTTAGAAATGTAATGACATGACTGACCTTTAAACTAATTGATAAAATTGCACTTCGTATAAGCTTTGCTTTTTTAAAATGTCTTTCGTATGTTTTAGCGACTGATCCTTACAAAACAAAGCTGGATATCTTAACTCTTCTTTTGCTGGGTTTGATGTCTCAACAAAATGTGAGGTCAATAACTTTTGACTTAGCTGAAGTACATACTGTATAAAAACAGTTAGTCAGTAGGATGACCTTTCCGTCATGTTATTTAAAAAGAAATTGTTGTTTACATTATTCGTTAAAATTTTAATTTGATTAATTACCAAAACAAAAAACAAACATAAACTTACCTCAGCTCCCATCTTGTCAAACTTCCTCAGCATGTTGTTCATATCAAGCCAAGACAGGAGTCCTCCTACAGGGGGAAAGATCGTACGAAACCGTTTGATTCGCCCCTGAGTTAAGTCAAAAGAGAAAACATTAGTAGTGAGATATATGCACACCGTTTTTACGAACATGAATATATTCATAAAAAGATGCCCCAACTATCCAGCCGACATAATCACCGTGCTCCGGCTACGCTATGGCCTCTATGTGACATGTTATGACCTTTAAGTCACCTAACGTGAAAGCATGTGGAAAAGCTATCGATGAGAGAGCAATAGCGCGATATTAAGGTGTTGTAATTCATCCTGAAAACAGAAGGACGCATCTATTTCTACAAAAGTTTTTTTGTATTAAGAATTAGCTATTTATTATTGAATTGTTCAGATTATAAAAATGGAGTACTATTCTTAACGTCAAGTTTAATTATCTACACTATTTTTTAAGGTAATTTTGCATACCCAAAATGTATCTAGGTACCTTTGATTGCAGGTATAGTATTAACAACTATTCATGGTCATGGTCATAAAGGATGTTGGAAATTACAGGCTCTCACCTTTTCATAGTAGATGAGATCTTCTTTCTCATTGGTTGGGAAAGCTTTAAGGTCAAACTCTTTGATCAATTTCCAAACACGTTTCTGAGTGGCTCCAATATAAGCTGCTCCGAGGTCAACATACGGGGACATTTTGTTCTGTGGGTTGACATGATACATGTATAAGTAAGATCGCAATATAACTAATATAACGCAATACATACCTCTCCCACTCTCTCTCTCTTTCTCTCTCTCTCTCTCTTTCCTTAAATCAATAATTCAATCTCTCTATAAAATATTTTCGTATAAATCTTTCTTTCTATCTATCTATCTATCTATCTAAATCTATCTATCTATCTATCTATCTATCTATCTATCTATCTATCTATCTATATATATATATATATATATATATATATATATATATCTATCCCGGGCATGCTACCCTGCCTCATAGTGGCGCCCGGGTGGAAACGATCGTAGGAGGAAACGATTAGGCTAAAGGATAGCAAAACAAGGGGGTGCGAGAGCATCCTCATTGCACTGTGCGAAGTTGTAAAAAAGCTCCCACAACATTGTCACAATCCAGGCGCTGTTCCTCGAGGGGCCGTTACATAAATGGCGTGTCCCGCACGGTTTGCTTGGTATAGAAAAGGAAAATGGCGGGGGTCTTAGTGTACGCGGTCTCTTGCCGCGAGTCTGACCCACCCGTCAGACAGAACAGTGTACACTGTTCTCATTCAGGCCGGTGAGAGGGAGCTCTTATTCACTTTTGCTGGCTTAGAGTTCCAAGAGTTGAAGGCTCAACTCTACCTGACAGTTTCAAGAAAAAGAAGAAGAATATATCTATCAATGAACATATTTTAATATGATCACCAGAGTACAAGACATATATTTATCTGGCTGGGTGTTTATCTAATTTTCCGTACCTATATGTTTTTGACCGAGTTTATATCAACGTTGTCTGTCTGTTACAAATCTTGTATCAACGTTGTCTGTCTGGTACAAATCTTATATCAACGTTGTCTGTCTGGTACAAATCTTATATCAACGTTGTCTGTCTGGTACAAATCTTATATCAACGTTGTCTGTCTGGTACAAATCTTATATCAACGTTGTCTGTCTGGTACAAATCTTATATCAACGTTGTCTGTCTGGTACAAATCTTATATTAACGTTGTCTGTCTGGTACAAATCTTATATCAACGTTGTCTGTCTGGTACAAATCTTATATCAACGTTGTTTGTCTGGTACAAATCTTATATCAACGTTGTCTGTCTGGTACAAATCTTATATCAACGTTGTCTGTCTGGTACAAAGCTTATATCAACGTTGTCTGTCTGGTACAAATCTTATATCAACGTTGTCTGTCTGGTACAAATCTTGTATCAACGTTGTCTGTCTGGTACAAATCTTATATCAACGTTGTCTGTCTGGTACAAATCTTATATCAACGTTGTCTGTCTGGTACAAATCTTGTATCAACGTTTTCTGTCTGGTACAAATCTTGTATCAACGTTGTCTGTCTGGTACAAAGCTTATATCAACGTTGTCTGTCTGGTACAAAGCTTATATCAACGTTGTCTGTCTGGTACAAATCTTGTATCAACGTTTTCTGTCTGGTACAAATCTTATATCAACGTTGTCTGTCTGGTACAAATCTTATATCAACGTTGTCTGTCTGGTACAAATCTTATATCAACGTTGTCTTTCTGGTACAAATCTTGTATCAACGTTGTCTGTCTGGTACAAATCTTATATCAACGTTGTCTGTCTGGTACAAATCTTATATCAACGTTGTCTGTCTGGTACAAATCTTATATCAACGTTGTCTGTCTGGTACAAATCTTATATCAACGTTGTCTGTCTGGTACAAATCTTGTATCAACGTTGTTTGTCTGGTACAAATCTTGTATCAACGTTGTCTGTCTGGTACAAATTTTATATCAACGTTGTCTGTCTGGTACAAATCTTATATCAACGTTGTCTGTCTGGTACAAATCTTGTATCAACGTTGTCTGTCTGGTACAAATCTTGTATCAACGTTGTCTGTCTGGTACAAATCTTGTATCAACGTTGTCTGTCTGGTACAAATCTTGTATCAACGTTGTCTGTCTGGTACAAATCTTGTATCAACGTTGTCTGTCTGGTACAAATCTTGTATCAACGTTGTTTGTCTGGTACAAATCTTGTATCAACGTTGTCTGTCTGGTACAAATATTGTATACATTATTTCTACCACTTGCTATTCTCCGTTCAAGCTAAAACTTTTTCAATGTCCATGACAACACATGAATCAATAAAAAAAAATTGCCAATTAGTGTTAATCAAAGTTTCAACTTGATTGAATGGGAAGTGAGAGAAACAACTGGATAAAAAAATTTTACCAGACAGAGTGAATTGAGCTTTGTAAAAACTACTTTCACAAATCTAGAGATGTGTCTCAAGTTTTATGTTTAGATAACATGTCTTCATTAACACCATTAAAAGCTGACATATATTAAAGTAGGCCCTCGAAAACTACAGTATAATCTGTCTCAGACCTTGATTGTATATATACGTCCTCCCACTCGGTCTCTGGCCTCCAATACTAAGACATCCACGCCTTGTCTCTGTAATTCCCTGGCTGCTATCAGACCTGAAGATAAAGCAAAGTAAGTAAAGTACCACTTTAATAAGACCTTGCGATCTGTAGGGCAGTTTCTATAGCGAGGTAGCAAGGGTGTCGTGTGGCCAACACACCGACTAAACACCATTACTTTCTTCAGGTACCCATAAGAGTTGTGTGGACTCACAGGGCGTCATGAAAAAAACCCGAATTTCACATTTTCAGTCTTAACCGAGATTCGAACTCAATTACTTTGGTTTGGAAGCGTAAGGTTAAGAGAAACATGTGTGACAAAAAAATATGTATACATGTTACAGAATGTTAAGTTCCGGTTTGAGAAACAAGGAGAGATCAAAATAGAAAAAAAATTATTATGACCTGTATAACTGTATTTATTATTATTATAACTAATATTATTACATCCTTTTTCAGATTGATTTATAACGACTTTGAGTTACGGTGTTTAGTTTCAAATTATATGTTGGAATTACGCCTACCTATACAAAAATCAATGTCTAGCAAGTAATGGTTTTCTCTACCCTTCTATATGGATCTGAGACATGAGTACTTTACAGAAAGCAACTAAGACTTCTTCCTCATTGCACTGCGCGAATTTGTAAAAAAAATCCCCCAACCTTGTCACAATCCAGGCGCTGTTCCTCAAGGAGCCGTTACATAATAAATGGCGTGTCCCGCACGGTTAGCCTGGTATAGAAAAGAAAAATGGCGGGTGTTTTAGTAGATCTATACGCGGCCTCTTGCCGCGAGTCTGACCCACCCGCCAGACAAAACAGTGTACACTGTTTTCAAACAGACTTGTGAGAGGGAGCTCTTGTTCACTTTTGCTGGCCTAGAGTTCCAAGAGGCGAAGGCTCAACTCTACCTGACAGTTGAAGAAGAAGAAGGACGCTTTCACCAAAGATGTTTGCGCTCCATGCCTCCATCATGGACATATAGTGGCAAGACGCACTACAAATAGCGATGTTCATCATAATGCCGGTATTGACAGTATAGAGCAGCGGTTCTCAACCTTTTTAGCCTGGCGACCCCTTTTTACAATTACTCACTTATTGGCGACCCGTACATTATATTATTTTGGTTCATAAATTTGATGTTACAAAATTATAATTATTGGCCATGTAAATATCTGATTTGCATTGCTAAAGCTAAATGTTTAATCACGGTACAGTATGTAATTAAATTTTTGAAATAGAAATGTCTCCTTATTATCCTATTACAAATGAATAAAATAATTTCTTTATGACGTGCATCTATTTACGTCAGTATTTCATAGTCACATTCCACACACGTGACAATTTTCTGTTTTTAAATTTGATAACTAACAGGCTGTTTTCAGAAATAAATCTATTATTGCAAACGGAAAATGAATGTGCAACAATGATAGGTTAAAACATTTCTACAAAAACTTGATCCAGAATTGTGTAGGCCTACTTAAAGAGACATGTTTCATTGTTCAACTATTTCTGTCTCCTAAAATTCTTTAAACTTTCATTGGATTTCTGTCAAGTGCAAATGGGATGTTGAGTAGATTTGAAAAGAAGGGGAAATACTGTCCACAGACATGCGCAAATGTTCTTTCACAGAAATTATCATTTTATCTGTTTGCCAGGTTCAAGGTCATTTCCCTCATAGAGAGCAGAACTCAGCAGATACAGTTGGAAGCATGTAAATATTATTTCCGTTACAAAATGACATGCTGGGGTTTTCCATTTCTGCTTATTAAACTACTGGGGCAGGCAGAGGAAACAGAGGTGCTGGTCTTACAAGTGTCCAAGTGTTGCGGGGAGACAACTGAAGGGTCACCTCCTTAACTGCATGGGGGAGCTCTGAGAGACTAAATACACCATTAGTTTCTTACCAGAGCACTACGGGACGCCCATGCTTTCCTTCCCAGCTTCCATTTAGAGCAGCGGTTCTCAACCTTTTTAGCTTGGCGACCCCTTTTTAAAACCCCCCACTCTACCGCGCCCCCCATTCACACACATACAGCAATAGAAGAATAGACTAACACAATCCATATTTTCGATGGTAATAGGCGACTCCTGGCAAATCGTCAATCGACCCCCAAGGGGGTCGCGACCCACAGGTTGAGAGCCCCTGATTTAGAGTTCATTCAATGTTCATTTTGTCCCAAGTGTTATGGATTTCTGAACAAAGTTTACGTTTTGAAATTCACATTTATGGATGCCTTATTCAACCCTTTTTAAAACGTACAATGTGTATTTTATATATTACAGAGTTTTCAACTTTTTTTCTACAGATTAAGATTATGCATAAATTAAATCCTCAATGCTTCTTAAACATACTTATACGATGAATAACACCGACTATTTCAAGTTGACAGATGATAGTCCAGAAGTAAACCTGCGCAAAAATATCTGATGCACAATCAAAATGTTCGAAACTAATTCTGATTCAGTTGTCTGCAATATCTATCCTCAAATAACAATATATTAAATAAATTTCAATGGAAAAACTTAATATGTGACAAGTTTTACATGTTGAATGGAAAAAAATAAATATTTTCGATTTACATAAACGACCCCTGACAAACTGTCAATCGACCCCCAAGGTGGTCGCGACCCACTGGTTGAGAACCCCTGGTATAGAGGGAATTCTTATGGTCCGACAGTTACGCTGGGCAGGGTAAAAATATAAGCCAATTGCAATCTTTTTTTGGTGAGCTGAAAAGTGGTCGGTGCAACAGATGTGCCCCACGGAAACACTTTAAAAACCAGCTTTGGAGCTAAAACTGAAATAGAAGAGATCCCCTGGTTACAGCCTTTCAGGCGGCTTCGAAACGAGACAGCTAAAGGTCATTTACAAAGGCCGCGGGATACACATGCGAGACCAATAGAAAATCCACTACTGAGCACAGAAGCAGACAGCAAAAAAAGAATCTAAATTGACCACCGGCAAACAATGGTTATGTGCTGTGGATGTGGCAAAATATGTAAGTCGCAGCTAGGGCTGTGTAGCCGCACGAAGCACTGCATTCCTCATTAATAATAAAAAATAAATAATAAAACATGAAAAGGTTACCTACCACTAAGACCTGCACCGACTATGATCACGTCAGCTGACTGTGTAGCCATGGTAACCTTCCTGTCCAACAGAATGGCGTCTGTGTACAAAAGAAGGGGATGAAGTATAATAATACACCAAACACAATAATAACCTCAATATTTTTAAACAGTGTTTCCCAAACTTGTGTTCCGCGAGACCTAAATGGATGTTCCAAAAACTGCTGGGAATAATTAACTAGTAAGCCACCACGTGAAATAATCTCTCTAAAAAAAAAAAGCAAAGTTTTCAGCTAAATGCTCAGAATCGGATAAGTGCCCCGTTAAGGATTCAGTTTGGAAACCGCTGGTTTAAAGCAACTTTATATTTGAGGGGAAGGGGGGAGAATAATTATAGGTCCTAAGTTTACAATTTCTTGTGTGTATTATCTTTTAATATATGGAAAAGCTCCAGACCTTTGTTAACAGATGCCTACGCCGGATATTAGGAATTAGGTGGCCAGAAAAGATAACTACTATCGATTTGTGGGAGAGAACTAGACAAAAGCCCATAGCCCAAGACATCACAAAACGAAAATGGAGCTGGATAGGACACACCCTGCGAAAACCAGCTACCAATGTTGCAAGGCAGGCACTTGACTGGAACCCACAAGGAAAGAGGAAAGTGGGCAGACCCAAGCAAACGTGGAAGAGGTCAGTCATCAGTGAAGCTGAGGGTACTGGAATGACATGGGAGCAAATGAAGAAAGCTGCTCAGAACCGAGTTCGGTGGAGAGGTGTGGTTGCGGCCCTATGCTCCATTGGGAGTGCACAGGATTAAGTCAAGTAAGGCATTATGTTTTAAATGTAAGAGGAGAAAGGGGCAGGAGAGGGGTAGAGATCATAAATAGACTTTGCACAAAATACGGATGTAATGATAATCTAAGTGTTTCCCACACTGTGTTCCGAGGAACCCTAGTGTTCCGCAAGGTCTGAATAGGTGCCCGCAAACTACTGGAATAATTAACGTGACTTAATCTCTCTTAAAAAAAAAAACGAATTGTTCCGCTAAATACTTAGAATGTGCGAAGTTTTCGGATAAGGAAAAAGTTTGGGAAATAATTAGATCATAGACTTATATATATTATATCTAGACTGGATATGGAGATCTTTCAACACTACAAAAAATGTCGTGAAAATTTTTTTTTAAAGTTGAAACAAGGCGTTGTTTTATAATGTAGATATAAAAAGTAAAGTTTTATTTTCAACCCTAACCTATGTAACATATCATTTAATTTTTACATCTAGACCTAGTCATTGAACTCTGGTCTCATAACGCAATTTTCATATATTTGCGTGAATATATTTATATATATATATATATATATATATATATATATATATATATATATATATATCTGTGATTAATAGCCCATTCTAGAGAAAATCCGAGAAATGATTTTGCATTATTTCTAAACTTTGAAAACTAAAGATCATAACTTTTCTATGACTTCCCTTATAGCTTGAAAAAGAGTTACGTACATAAAAATCTATCTATATATCAAGTTTGTGAATTGATTAATCGCGGATAAGAATTTGTTTCCGATTTCCAGTCTAGATATAATATATAAGTCTATGACTTAGGTTATTTTTAAAAGCATATAATAATTTTTTTGTGTGCACATTTTCAGTAATCTATGGCCTCCTTCAGTCGAGAAGCATTTCAGTAATGCAGAATTAAATAAGCGCAGAATTATGATTTTCATTTAGTTCGCAATATTGAACAGTGACCTTTAAATATAGCGTCCTTGACTTTTTTTTGTGTGATAGGATTTGAACATTCCCCACAAACTTTCTCTTTTAATTCTCTACTTGTTACATTTCTTTAGGTTTCATAATAGCATCTCCATATTTCTCCCTAGCGCTTCCTCTTTTTTTTTTCATACTTCAAAGTAAAAAATCTTAAACAAGCTAACTATATAAAATCCTTTAAAAAAAACAACAAAGCTTATATAAAGGGGAAGAACTCCGTCCTTATAACTATTTCCACCAATAATGTTCACGTTATTTTCCTTATTCGATTTCGAACTAAATAATTAATTACCAATAATTAATTGACTGATTGCGTATGTTTGTTTATTGATTCATGTTTTGTTAAGTACAATAAATAGTTGTTTAAAGTATCAACTTGATCCGAGAATATGTGAGGGAGAAAGAGCGGTAACAATTATTTAAGGGGAATGAACCCAACAAATTTAGCCATATAAACTATAGTATTAGTTCCCCTTGTTGCTTTTAAACGAAACAATGAATTAATTACCAGTAATTAATTGTCTAATTGATTGCTTTAAAAAAAATTATTTTCAATCTAGAGGGTCTAATTTAGGCCCAAATTACAAAGCGCAGCTACAGGTTCTTATTTAGGGCCCAAATTACAAAGCACGACTAGAGGGTCTAATTAAGGTCCAAATTACAAAGCACGACTAGAGGGTCTTATTTAGGCTCAGTATCAATAGTACTACTAGAGGGCCAAATTAAAATGTCCACGTTTGCACTTATTGCACTAACTGAAAACGAGGCTAGTTGCTGGTGACATTGACCCAGATATCCATTCTCGTTTTTTTTTTCACCACCTGTTTGAGCAACCCAATTCTTATATGTACCAGTTTATTATTTTTTTTGGCCTAGTAGAGGGGGGGGGGGGCAGACATATACAGCATGAACAGAACAGTCACTCGACGTATCACCGTAAAGAAACGTTGAGTTTATGCAACCAAGCAGTCGTTTCGAGGGTGCAGGTAGCTTCATGCCGGATTAGGCTCACGGGTCGTAGGTTGGGCCAAAATATGGGCTCTTAATCCAGAAGTGTATTTACGTACAGATACCGTGGGTTCCAATTGATGTTTTTAGATACCCTCATTTCACACGATCTCGTGGGATTAGGCATTTTCGTAGTGTTCTTTTTCAGCCGAAAGAATTGAAAGTGCCACCTCTCCCCCTTTTTGCTAGTAAAGATCCTGTAGTGTAAACGCATAAACATATAGGTCTATGCGAGTAAACACACATTTTTACACATATGAGTGCACACACATAGACATCACACATTTAAGAGTTTAATGCTGATAAAGCAATTAAAAAAACTATCGATTCTTAGGTGTTTCTTTTTTTTGTTACGCCTATGAATAGTATTACCGCGTTACGTTACGTTGGTTTAGGTATAAGGTTACGGTATCAAGCCTTACCTTGACTGTTTAAGGATGAGACGAACAGTAGCCAAGCAGACGTGACCTCGATATGATCAAATCACTGTACTTAAAAAAGGCAAATGTGAAACCACTGTCTGTGTATATGGTCTAAAGTTCTAAACCTACTGCTCTGTAATCACTCTCATAATATGAAAAATATGGACCAAGGCATGCAATGTAGATCTTATGACATGATTTGTGGTGTAAGAAGTGATACCGTGAATCTATAAACCAATAAAACAGCAAACATTCAGTCACAATACACATATTTTTTTTGTACTGTCATTTCGTATGTTGTACGTTAGACCCAAATATGGCATTCGATCTGAGTTTCTAGATCTAGTTGCTGGCATTTTATTTGCCCTGTGTGTTGTATGGCAGTAAGGCCCATATAAGAATTAATATTGTCTTAGAATAGGGGCTCACGGAGTGTTGGGATTGGGCCTCGCTTTACTTTTATATTCTGTACAGATTGTACTGTGTTGTACAAGCCTAACATATTTTTCTTAATGCTTTTATTATTTTTTTTTAACAAAGTTTATTTCAACTCACTCTGTCTGTCTGTCCGTCTGTCTGGTAAAAAGTTTGAATTTGTTATTTCTGCCATTTCCCGTTCTCGGATCAAGTTAAAACTTAGCGCAATTAATTATTCAATGTACCTGACAAAAACATGAATCAATCCAATTAGTTAAATAAATTAGTGGTAATTGATTATTTTGTTAAATGTCGAAATAAGAGGAATAAGTGCTACTTAATGAGAGATGTTGATGTATATATGGATTAATTCCCCTTAATAAGTTTTGTTTAGTTCTTTTCTCCAACTTCTCAGTCTCGGATTGAGTTGTAATTTAGAATTTAGTATTCATAGTCGGTGACAATACACAAATCATTATGAAAAAAAGGTGGCCAATTATTTAATCAATTAGTAGTAATTAGTTGTCTTTGATTTCAATGTCTTAACTACCACATTGCCCACCTCACTAGCCAGCCAACCATCTATCTAACTACCTACTTACCTTCTTAAAGGTACCATTTTCAGACCTTGCAATCTATTAGACAGGCTTTGTAAAGTTTATCTGTTTCGGTGGGCGTCATGTGGATAGCACAACGACCTTTAATTTTTCCCCAGCTAATGTCAGCTACCCATTAGAGCTGGGTGGGTTCAGGAAAATTCCTAATTCCAGTCTTCACAAGGACTTGAATCCGAGACCTATCGGTTGGGAAACCAAGCGCTTTACAACATAGCTACCATGCCCCCCCCCCCCCATCCTCCACATACCGTCTAACAGAGTTAAATGTGTGCATTATGCGTGTTGATCAAAACCAAATTTTGTATTTCAATCTGTTGACGTTAATACATTAATTGTTAGGATATTTTAAAGTTTAACAAATCCACAATGATCTTTGGGCTCGAAGACTAGCCTTAATATAATAAAGTAAAATTAAATATATTTCTATTTTATTAGGAAAGTCATAATTGGCTTGCGCTCTAGATATTTGATAAAGAAATGAGGCCCTTGGTTTTTCCTAATCTTTACGACACACAAAACTGTTGTATCAGTTGTTTCCCCTCGACCTTTAATGTATTTATTTAATTGTTTTAACTATATAGCGACTCTCTTGGCTACACTATTAAGACTAGAATGTGTACACTGCTTGAGAAACAGGTCAAAGTTCAAAGGTAAAATGTGAATTGTAAGACACTTGAGGAGATAAGTCCATACTGCACTACTTACAGTTACGTCAGTGTTTCCCAAACTGTGTTTCGCGCAACCCTAGTGTTGCACGTGGCCAGAAAAGGTGTTCCACGAACTACTAGAATAATTATCTAGAAGGACACCACGTGGGTTAATCTGTCTAAGAAAAATATGCAAAGTGTTCTCAAAATGTGCGAAGTGTCCTCAAAATGTGCAAAGTGTTCCCAAAATGTGTGAAGTGTTCTCAAAATGTGCGAAGTGTTCGGTTAAGGAATAAGTTTGAGAAGCACTAAGTTACACAATAGCCAGAAAAAATACAATTGCTTCACATTGCTTCACATTTGGTTAGTTTGCGATAGAGGAAAATATATTTAGTTATTGAGCAGAAGTAGACTGATATTGTAAAATTTGCTATCAAATATTTATGATTGTGGGTGTGCTAGAAAATAAGCTAATTTAACTAAATCAAGTTACACTTTCTGTTTCCCTTGTAGACTATAAGGCAGATGATGTAAAGGTGATCTGTTTATGTGGCATACGGTTAACGATAGTGTCATGTGGCCAGCACAACGACCAACAGACTTTACTTTTCTCCGACTAATAGCAAGTACCCATTAAAGCTGGGTGGACTCAGAGGCGCCCAAAGATCCCGAAATTAAAATAATAGTCTTCACCAGGATTCGATCCAGGGACATCCGATTAGCAACATATTGTAGGTAAAAAAAACAACAACAACAGCGGCGTAGTAAGCAAAATGTGCTCCCGAGGCAAGGAATTAAAAAAAAAAACAACTTCCTAAAGACCATTAGTGTACGAGACATACTACACCTACAGCAGGACGACGGGGGGTGGCAGCGAGCAGAGTTCAAACCCGGGACCGACCGACAATCTAGAGCGCATAACAGGCAGCCATCCGTGTCATTGTGTTCATTAATGACGATGTACGGGAGTGTCTCTACGGACGTCCACATAAACAGAGCAGCTTTTTTTTTTTTTGTTAGGACGGGATGAAAACCTGGACATTGTCTACGGTCGAAACCTTGTCGTCCACAGTCCCCCCCTCCCTCAAGCCATGCGTCCAACGGAAGGGCGTTACAGTTTACGATGATCAGCGTTATAGTATCTCCCAAACTTTTTTTTTTCGTTGCCCAACCCCCCTCCAATCGTTAAGCTATCAACAGTATCTGGGAGGAACCTGATAGCTGCTATAAACTGCCTGCCTTAGGATCATCGGCTGCTGATTTGTCTTTCATATTGGTTTGGAAAGTCTTTCCATTGTTTGGAGTTAGCAGCAGAGTTTTAAATTCAGGGTATTTAATTTTCTCCACTTCTAGTTGAATTGTTTACTAAGGCTACTAAGCCCCTCCTGCCCGAAGTTTTCTGTGCCCCCATCAACAAGTTGATCATTTAATCACATCTGTTTGTTCATGGCCACGGTACCTTGAACTAATGGAATAGGTCGCCCCATCCCATGGGAGGCCGGAGGTCAAGCCCACGAAGTTACGAAATCCATATGCCTATATTGTAAGATAGCGTTTCTTAAGAGGGCCACATCCGCCCGTATGGATCCCGTTGGGGAACAGTGCAATGGATTGGACACATTAGCAAGCCTTTCTTCCATCCTCATCACGTGTAAGTACACTCGCTAGACTAAAACTGTGGTAGCTCACTGGAGACTATATTAGCTATTGTTCTTAACCTAATTGCTTCCCCTGGCAGACGTTTCCACCGGAGGTGCCAAGCCGAGGCGACTCTAAGACTAGCTCTTGAAGCCTTCTGAACATTGAAGGATTCTTGATTCATGGAGAAGCGTTTCTTGTCTTGTTATGCAACGAAGATGCCAATTATTTCATTAAAAAGACACTAGCGCCAGGGCTGGCTTTAGGAATAGGCAAACTAGGCAGCCACCTAGGGCCTTCGCATAGGACTAAAAAGTATTTCGAGAGAAAATAGTAAAACTTGGGTCAATTCTCAAACATATAGCTCTATGGCTCTATGTCTACTTCCCTACTAGTCTAGCTCTAAGTGTCTTTTAAATATCAAACATCTAAGCTCTATATTATACTGGCAGGTGTTTAATAACTTTATATTTACACCGATTTTATATTTCCTTTGGGGCCACCAAACTCACTTCGACTTGGGCCTCCAGTTACATAATGCCGGCCCAGCTAGCAGTTGGCGGTCTCCTATGATAGACAAAATGAGATCCTTCAACATTACATCAACAGACTTATAGAAAAAGAATGAAAAATGTAAAAGCTTCGCAGACGTCCTATTACAAAGAAATTAAATAACAAGAATATATATTGATTAAAAAAAAACACTACATCTGTTGTAAAATATAAGAGATCCAGGAATAGATGCACTATAGCTATTAGCCAGAAACAGAAATATGCCCACATCTATCAATACAAACGTCTGTAGATTCAAAATGAACAAGGTTTGCACGTACATGTATGTATAAAGTAGGCCACACGAGGAAGTACATTCGAACTAGAAAACAACTATTTCCAGTGCCCTTTCACACTGCAAGGCAACACACATTCTATAACCTACAGGCGACCTCAAAATAGTGTTACGAATCTCACTATCCAGGCTCTCTGCAAACTGCACCATACACCACCAACTTAAAGAACTTGACAACTCAGGGCTCCAAAGTAACGTGACGCTTTAATAGTTGAATAAATAATAGCCAATACTGTACAATTGGCAACACGTACACTGTACAAATATCTCTCCGATAACACCGTACCGCCGTATCCACTCTTGCACTGGCCTCTCCGTCTCGTTCCGGGCTTGCACTGGGTTCAACAGTTCAGGACTGACTTCACACACTAGGCTCGTTGTGTCGGACTCGATCGCAGACCAAGATCAAGACGCCAGTCGTCTCAACTGTACTTGACAGTACTCCGCACTGAACCGTCGTAATGCTCCGTACAGAACCACACCGTTGAACTGTTCTGTAGTTAATTGTGTTCTGAGCCCTGTCGTGAACTTTCTCTAGTGATCCGTGCTATATTGAGCCCCTTTTCTCCACCGTCTTGACTGCGACACCTCCGCTCTTATATACGGTCCCTACTGGCCTTCTAGAACCGAGCAGAACGTCGCTGGACCATTCTGGGTGGTCAGATGACTACAACCCTCGTGACGCTCCTGAGCTCTGTTCACGACGTCGATCCTTCCCGAACCATCATGTTGACACTCGTCTCGGCCGACCGTAGTAACTCGTCACGGTTGACCGCTCGTCTAGCGCTGGCCTGGGGCGATTTGCGTTGGCTGACTACACTCACACCACTACCCCCATCTGTGCCACCACCAGGTTTATAACAACATTTATTTATATATATATATATTTTAAACTCACGAGAAACATTAGTACAATGGCATAAATGGGAGATAATTAGGTAAATTATTTCGACTAAACAATTTTACATTGTTATTTCCCTTAAGCTTGTCTGGGAAACTAATTTGATTTAAGAAAAAAAAGAAAGAAAAAGTTTTTTTGTTTTTTTTTAAAGGAGAAAAACTGAAAATGAGTATTGTTATGCCATTTACTCTGACAACTTAAGAGAATGTTCCAGTATAGTTGCACCGCGCAGCATCACCTTTAGAAGACAACATGGCACTAACTCGGGAGGTAAGTACTGTTAATTAAGATCTAGGTTCACAGTCAGCAATAAGGTAACAGCTACCATTAGCGTCTAAACAACTGTTACGTATCTAGGCGTTGTTTTTTTTTCTTTCTTTGACCTGTTGCGGTCAAGAGACGGGTAGGTTGTCTGCCCCTTGTGTAATAAGTTTTTTTTTTATTCGTCAAGCCACACCGACAGTGACCGGTCCTTGACCTGTGTGTGTACCTCTGGTTGAAAGGAGGGTGTTTTTTTTTTCTGTCTCTTTGAAGAGCGTTCTAGATCTGGGAAATTGATGACGTATTTGTTTCGAGAAATTCCTAGATTTGTCTTGAAATCGACGCGCGGTATATTATATAAAGACCGCCCGCGTGACGTTGACAGACAGACATACGGAGACAGCCGTGAGACAGAATAGCGGAGACATTGCGTGACCCGTGCGTGGTATACCATTTATCGTGTAAGTTAATATTTTTTTTTAAGGCCTTGCTTGCTTGTATTTGTAATTATATTTTCAAACTCTTGTATTGTAATATTTTTACATGCCATTTTTGTAAAAGGGTTTTGGTCAACACATCAATTCTGTATTGAGTAAATGTTTATTTTTCTTTCTTGTAACTTTATATTTGATTAAACATTAAGTGATAGTTTACCTTCCGATTTCTTGTGTCATTTTTTTTTGTTATTCATTGTAAGTCTTTGATTAAATTCAGACTTATTATAAGTGACACAACTGCTATTCTATTGTCACGTTCCCCTAGGCAAGCCATTTAAAAGTAGAATTCAATTCGTAATACGTGACAAAAGAAGTTTGAGGGCTTTCGTCCCGGATATTTTTCTGAACCTATTTTCGTCTTACTTGAGTAATTTTGTAAAGGCGAAGTTGACTTTAACAAAATTTTTTTTTTTGTTCAAAGAGTCGGAAGTAAAGTATCAATAGTATTGACCAAACTCTCTTAAGGTTTTTTTTTGTTGTACTGATTTTGTACTGTATATTTACATTGTATACATATTTTTGCTTGTAATAGTTGCTAGTTAGTCATGGATATTCAGGTTTTTCTTGCCAATCCCTCTGTGGAAGAGCTTGATGCTTTTACTAGGAAGGAACTGGTCCTTATTTCTAAACATTTAGGGTTAAAAATAAAATCAAATGCCCTTAAACAAGAAATCAGAGATAACATTGTAATCCATTATGTAGACGAGGAAGTGTTTTCTGAAGACCTTTTAGAAACCCTTAGACCCGATGAGGGTAAATCAGATTTAGAACTTCAGATAAAATTAAAACAAATGGAAATAGAAGCCCAGAAGGAAATGGCTAGAGAGCAGAGAGAAATTAAACAAAAAGAATTAGAGCTTGCAGCGGCTAGAGAGCAGAGAGAAATTAAACAAAAAGAATTAGAGCTTGCAGCGGCTAGAGAGCAGAAAGAAATGGAAATGAAATTACAAATAGAGTTAAAGAAATTAGAGTTAGCTGCTAATGTAAGACCAGATTCTTCCCCTGCCAGTCATACTGCTGAAGCAACAAAATTTTTGAAAATAATTCCACGCTTTAATGAAGCCACAATTGACAATTATTTTCCACAATTTGAACTTGCTGTGAAAAATTTTAATGTACCTGAAACTTTGTGGCCCACTTTGCTGCAAACAGTTTTGACTGGTAGAGCTGCAGAGGTATTTTGTTCTTTGACCATTGAACAACAAAAAGATTATAATGTTGTTAAGGCCTTAATTCTTAAGGCATATGAACTTGTTCCGGAAGCTTACCGAAAGCAGTTCAGGGATTGTCGCAAATCGGATGGCCAAACCCATGTAGAATTCCTGCGGGAAAAGGAGCGACGCTTTGAGAAATGGCTCACTTCCAGGGAAATCGGCACCGACTTTGCCAAATTCAAGAACCTAATGCTGATGGAAGAGTTCAAGAGTTGTGTGCGGCTGGACGTCCGTACGCATATAGCTGATCGTGGCGAGGAAGATGTGCACAAGGCTGCAGTGTTGGCAGACGATTATATAATATCACATCAATTTGCCAAGTATACGACGGATGTCAAGCCAAAACAAGTCAAACAGCCTGAGTCCATTGCTAGCAACTCCATCAAGAACAGCAGTACAAATGACAGAAAACCTACTACAAGTAAAGCTACTTGTTCCTACTGCAAACGAGAAGGCCATAAAATTGACGATTGCTGGAAATTGAGGAAGAGAAACGAAAAAGCTCCTTCAAAAGTCAGCGCTTGCACAGTACAGTGGTCGGCGAGGTTTACTCCCTCATCCTCAAGTCATATCAAGAATACCTCGACACCACCTGTTTCAAATGTATTGACTGTACAAGACTCTCCGAAAATGTCTCCACGGTGTTCAAATGACTCAACAGTGAGTTCTTCAAATTCATCTTTACGATGTTCCAATGACTCAACCAAGAGTTTTTCAAATACATCAAGCCGATGTTCCAATGACTCAAACAAGAGTTTTTCAAATACATCAAGCCGATGTTCCAATGACTCAAACAAGAGTTTTTCAAATACATCAAGCCGATGTTCCAATGACTCAAACAAGAGTTTTTCAAATACATCAAGCCGATGTTCCAATGACTCTATCCAGAGTTCCCAGAATACATCATCCCGATGTTCCCATGACTCTATCCAGAGTTCCCATAAGACATCACCCCGATGTTCCAATGACTCTATCCAGAGTTCCCATAATACATCATCCCGATGTTCCCATGACTCTATCCAGAGTTCCCATAAGACATCACCCCGATGTTCCAATGACTCCATCAAGAGTTCTCCAAATACATCCACAAGATGTTCTACTGACTCAAGAAAGAGTTTCTCCACTGCGTCTCCTAGAGATGTCAATGACTCCAGCGAGAGTTCGACCCAAGTCCAGTCTGCATCAACCAAAATTGATGTTTTATTAGAGGATTTTAAGCCTTTCATTTCGGAAGGATTTGTATCACTACCCGGTGATTCTACAAGTCTACGACCTATCACCATTTTGAGAGACACAGGTGCCTCACAATCGTTACTTTTAGAGGGTATCTTGCCCTTGTCTAAATCATCATCGACTGGGAAGAGCATCCTGTTACGAGGCGTAGAGCTTGGATGTATAGATGTGCCTCTACATCTAATCGACATAAAGTCAAATCTCATTACTGGACCGGTTGTTGTAGGTGTCCGACCAACATTACCATTGGAAGGCATCTCGTTGCTGTTAGGCAATGACTTAGCAGGTGGAAAGGTGATAGCCGAACCCATCGTCACTCAAACACCCGACTTATCTGCCACACCCGAGGAAGACCTAGAGTTATATCCAGCGTGTGCAGTAACAAGGGCAATGAGGTTGAAAGCATCTCAAGAAGAGAACGTCGTCAAAGCCAACAGTAACCACGATGATGTGGACTTGAGCACCACATTCTTTGCTTCTCTTGAAGAAGAACCAACGCCAAATTCTGAAAAGCCGGCATCAACTCGAAAACAGTTGATTGAGGACCAAAAGAAGGATCCAGAGCTCGCCAAACTCCGAGAAACCGCAATGACATCACAAGAGGCAGAGCTAGCATCAACGTGCTACTACATCCAAGATGATATGCTCTTCAGGAAATGGAAACCTCCAGACGCATCCAACGAAGAAGAATGGAGAATATGCCATCAAATCGTGTTACCAGAAAGATACCGAGCGTACATCATGAATCTGGCTCATGACACACCAATGTCAGGTCATCTCGGCATCCACAAGACATACCACAAGATTATGTCACACTTCTTCTGGCCACGTTTGAAGAAAGATGTCATCCAGTACTGCCGATCCTGTCATGCCTGTCAGATGGTTGGCAAGCCAAATCAAAAGATCCCTGTTGCTCCTCTGAAGCCGATTCCAGCCTTTGAAGAACCTTTCAGCAGAGTACTTATTGACTGTGTTGGTCCTCTCCCAAGGACAAAAGCTGGCAACCAATACCTGTTGACCATTATGTGTGCTTCAACTCGTTTTCCTGAGGCTATTCCTCTAAGGAACATAAAAGCATCAAACATTGTAAAGGCCTTAATCAAGTTCTTTACTCTATTTGGTCTACCAAAGTCCATCCAATCGGACCAAGGAACGAATTTCACGGCCAATCTTTTCAAGCAAGTCATGACTCAGTTGGGCATCAAACACTGCATGTCGAGTGCGTATCATGCCGAGTCGCAAGGCGCTCTTGAGCGATTCCATCAGACTCTCAAGAACATGATCCGAACCTATTGCTTTGAGCACGAAAAAGACTGGGACGAAGGAATCCACATGCTGCTGTTTGCAACCCGTGAATCCGTCCAGGAATCGTTGGGATTCAGCCCTTTTGACTTAGTCTTTGGCCATTCGGTGCGCGGACCCTTGAAATGTATAAAAGAGACTTTGTTGTCACCAACAGCCACTGAAGGACTTTTAGACTATGTAATTAAGTTTAAAACTAGACTTTATGATGCTTGTGTTCTGGCCAAAAATAACTTACAAAACACCCAATCCAGCATGAAACGCTGGTATGATAGAAAGGCCCGTGTTAGAGAATTTTCTCCCGGGGATAAGGTGCTTGTATTTTTGCCCATACCAGGTCAACCCTTGCAAGCCAGATATTTTGGTCCCTATGAAATTGAGACCAAAATTAGTGACCTCAATTACACAATCAAAACCCCTGACCGTAGGAAAAAGACTCAGTTATGTCATATAAACATGCTGAAGCCTTATGTATCTCGGCCAGATCACTCAGAGAAGAGTAATTGTGTTTTAAATACAGTCAAAAGTTGTTCAAATAGCCATGTTTCTCCTATTGATGATGATATTGTAAAGGACAAATTTGGACAATACAAAATACCTAATTCTTTTGTATTACAGAATTTGGATGTAAAACTGTCTCATCTGTCTTCGACAGAAAGGCCAGTTATCATGAAACTCATTAATGAATTTAATGACATTTTTTCTGATGTACCAAAACAGACTAATGTTATAATGCATGATGTAGATGTTGGCGAGGCTACTCCAGTCAAGCAGCATCCTTACAGGGTCAACCCTGAAAAACTTGCCATACTTAGGTCAGAAATCAAGTATATGCTTGAAAATGACCTCATTGAACCAAGTTCCAGTAGCTGGAGCTCCCCATGTGTCTTGATACCTAAACAGGACAAGACTTATCGTTTTTGTACAGACTACCGTAAGGTAAATGCTGTCACAAAGACCGATTCGTTTCCTATCCCTAGGATAGACGATCTCATAGATCGTATTGGTGACGCTAAGTACATCACCAAAATAGACCTACTTTCAGGTTATTGGCAGGTTCCCCTGACTGATAGGGCAAAGGAAATCTCCGCCTTTGTCACCCCTGATGGTTTGTACCAATACAAAGTGATGCCATTTGGCATGAAGAATGCTCCTGCCACTTTCCAGAGAATGATAAATGCCCTGCTTGCTGACATGGAGAATTGCCACGCATACATAGACGATGTAGTAATTTTTAGCCAAGATTTTTCTAGCCATTGTAAACAACTGCATTGTCTTTTTACTAAACTGTTACATGCAAAAATTACTGTAAACCTGAGTAAGAGTGATTTTTGCCAGGCTTCCATCCAATACTTAGGCCATATTGTAGGACAAGGCCAGGTGAAACCTGTAATGGCCAAAGTAGAAGCTATCCAAGCTTTCCCTATTCCTGCTGATCGGAAACAACTCCGAAGATTTTTGGGAATGTCTGGATATTATAGAAAATTTTGCGAAAATTTTTCTGTCATTGCCAGTCCTTTAACAAACCTCCTGAGAAAGAACGTCCGATTTACTTGGACGGATGAATGTCAGAAAGCCTTTAACCAGATCAAGCAGATATTATCTAGCTCTCCCATTTTGATGGCTCCTGACTTCGGAAAACCTTTTAGGTTAGCTATTGACGCCAGTGACACAGGTGTTGGGTCAGTCCTTTACCAAGAAGATAATTTCCAAGTAGAGCACCCTATTTGTTTCTTTTCCAAGAAATTTACTAGACATCAAAGAAATTATTCTACTGTGGAAAAAGAATGTCTTGGGTTGATTCTTTCTATACAACACTTTGATTTTTATATCAGTGGGTCCAGATGGCCACTGGTTGTATTTACTGACCATAATCCCCTTACATTTATCCACAAAATGTCTGGCAAGAACCAACGACTTCTCAGGTGGAGTTTATTTTTACAAGAGTACAACCTAGATCTTAAACACATAAAAGGCAGCGAAAATGTTATCGCCGATGCCTTATCTAGAGTGTAAAAAGTATTTTGATGTATATTTTTTTTATATATATCATGATAAATACATTCTGTAATGTAAATATTTTTTTTGTAGTTCTAAAAAGATTTCCATTTCGTGGAAATGTAAACTTTTTATTTTTAGGGGGGAGGTGTTACGTATCTAGGCGTTGTTTTTTTTTCTTTCTTTGACCTGTTGCGGTCAAGAGACGGGTAGGTTGTCTGCCCCTTGTGTAATAAGTTTTTTTTTTATTCGTCAAGCCACACCGACAGTGACCGGTCCTTGACCTGTGTGTGTACCTCTGGTTGAAAGGAGGGTGTTTTTTTTTCTGTCTCTTTGAAGAGCGTTCTAGATCTGGGAAATTGATGACGTATTTGTTTCGAGAAATTCCTAGATTTGTCTTGAAATCGACGCGCGGTATATTATATAAAGACCGCCCGCGTGACGTTGACAGACAGACATACGGAGACAGCCGTGAGACAGAATAGCGGAGACATTGCGTGACCCGTGCGTGGTATACCATTTATCGTGTAAGTTAATATTTTTTTTTAAGGCCTTGCTTGCTTGTATTTGTAATTATATTTTCAAACTCTTGTATTGTAATATTTTTACATGCCATTTTTGTAAAAGGGTTTTGGTCAACACATCAATTCTGTATTGAGTAAATGTTTATTTTTCTTTCTTGTAACTTTATATTTGATTAAACATTAAGTGATAGTTTACCTTCCGATTTCTTGTGTCATTTTTTTTTGTTATTCATTGTAAGTCTTTGATTAAATTCAGACTTATTATAAGTGACACAACTGCTATTCTATTGTCACGTTCCCCTAGGCAAGCCATTTAAAAGTAGAATTCAATTCGTAATACGTGACACAACTAAACGTTAGATACGGACAGACAGACAGATAGATTGCATAAAAATAATGGCGGCTTTCTTTTCTGATGGAAAATTTGAAACATGCTTAAAAAAACAACATCTGAATATATTTCTAGTGTTGAAATCTAAACGTGACGGACGGACAGACAGATCAATCGATAATAACAACAACTGTTCTCCTTAAAGGTAAAGCTAAAAAGAAAAAGAAAAAATGTTTTGGATCGGGCTGCACACGTGTTTCGGGAATATATGGAAATTATAGTCGCGGTGGCTGAGCGGTAAAGTTCTTGGCGCCCGAAAGGAGTGTCCCGGGTTCCAATCCTGGTCAATACTGGGATTTTTAATTTCGGGATCTTTAGGGCGCCTCTGAGTCTACTCAGCTCTAATTAGATACCTGACACAATAGTAGGGGAAAAGTAAAGGCAGGTGGTCGTTGTGCTGGTCACATGACACCCTCGTTAACCGTGGGGCCACAAAAACAAAGTATCATAATTTCATTCTTTGTTTTCCAATAATAAAGCTTATCTAAAGGGAAGAACTCCATATTTACAGTGATTTAGCTCAACAATGTGAAATGTATTTCTCTTTTTGATCTCAAAAAATTAATTACCACTACTTAATTCCTGCTGAAACCGTGTAAAAAGAAAGAAAGAAATACATAAAAAATACATTAAAAAACAACAAAGCGTATATTAATTGTAATTATATTAATTAGCTTAGAACTAATTTGACAATAAAAAAAACTGTGTGATTATGAATATTTTACCAATTTTTTTGTTTAGTGCAATTTCATGCTTTTAGCTTTCTCAATGATCGCTATGATCCTATCATTTGTCTGGACCAGTTTGGAAAGGGGACGTGGGAAAAAAGTGGGTATCTGTGAATGTTGCCGTGATCGCTTTAAAAAAAGTACGACCTGAATTCGAACTCAGGGCCCAAACCTCCTCAAGGCAATGTGTTTCTGATATTATAATTTAGTGAAGATTTTTATTTTAAAACAATTACTGAACACTCCAACAAATCGATATTCCGAAAATTCAAATGTAACCTATTAATTCAAACAAAGAAGTCTACACGTCGGAGAGTACAAAGCTTTAATTCTGGAAACTAGGAATTACTTGAGTAAAATAGACACACTGTACAATACAATTTAAAATGTTAACTATCTTCGTTCAAGCTCATAACTACAACTGACCTCGCTCCTTTTATGGAATGGACCTCATTCACCAATCGTAAACAAACAACATTTAGTCACGTGATAATATTGATAAAACAACGAAAAAAAAGCTATCACGTGATAGCCACTGCGTATTAAAAATTAGTTCATAATTTCTATAGAAGAGATAGAGAATCACGTGGTTAAATGTTGTTTGTTTACGATTGGTGAATGAGGTCCATTAACTTGCCCGCTTCAGTTCCAAGAAAGCATTCTTGTTCCAAGAACCCGTCGACAATCAAACTCAACGTTGCCTTGGAGATAGTTGCAAAAAACTAAAAATAAAACTTACTTCTTTATGCTACGTGACAGTTTGGTAAAAGAAATAATTGCGCTAAATTTCAACTTGATCCGAAATTGGGTGTGGGAGAAAAAACGTGTACGAATTTTTTACCAGAAAGAAAGACAGACAAAAGTGAGTTGATATAAGCTTAGACTTAGATCTTCCCACGCCGTTCGGCACATTTGGCGGCAAGCTGTCTCACAATGATCTGTCACTGGCAATGTCTGAAACCTCTTTCCACCTGGTATCCACTGCTCTAGGGTCCTCCATGAAGGTGTGGCGCCAAGTTATACGAGGACGCCCACATTTGCGCCTTCCTCGAATTGGCCTCCATGTCCTCGCAACTCTTGGTATGCGGTATGCGTAGAACATGTCCCGCACACGTCTTGCAGCGCTCTGTGGACTCCCAGTTCGGCATAAGATTTCCTTGTTTGGGACCCGATCTCTATTACTGACTCCTAAAATCCGTCGTAGACATTTTTGTTAAGCCAAATTTAGCGTTTTCTCAATGTTGGCAGATGACTTCCTTGTCTCACATGCGTATGTTGCTATTGGGATGAAGACTGAGTTAAGTAAAATTGAATAAATGCGTTAAGTTGGTCATACTTGTAAATTATGTTAGTAGTTTAAACGTGAAATAGGGTTTGAGTTTTTTGAGTTTAGGCACATCGGCACAATTTAGGCCATGTCGTGCCCGTAATCCTTTAAGGATCACTCTTCCTTTACACAACAAGGGCTAAATTCTATACAGTTAAATCATTAAAAACAAGGTCTATTCACAGTTAATATAGTAAAGGAAGTAAAAATGAATTTTTTAAAAAGATTGTTCCCTTTATTATCCAAAAGATACATTGCAAAACAAAAAAAAACCAACGAATTTTATGGTATCACAACAACAAAAGTAAAAACTTTGTTCAGAAATTGTTCAAAGACGCATGAAAGTTCGCATACAACCCAAATGGGCTTACATCTCACACGAAATGCATGATCTCCGAAGTTTTGAAGGTTTTGAAGGTCAATGTCTTTAGTAACTATTAAAGTCGAACAGTTCTGGGACACATACACACACAGAAGTTTTTATGGATGATGTTGTGTCAGTACTCAGTCATTCTGAAACTGTGGGGGAGGCTTGTGTATAGAGGCTCTGTTATCCTGTAGTCGTAGATATAGGAGCATTAGCGATTTAGCGAGTAGTCACCAAAAAAAAAGTTTTCATGTTCATTACAAAGAGCGAAGATCCAAAATTTTTCATAGTTAATGATATTGTTAGATCGTTTACCAGCTGACAGATCAGCCTGAAGTCCCATTGATCTGTTTTTTTGTCCAACATCCGAAAAACAATGTCAACAATGTTCCTGCACATCGCGGAACTCCACAAGTGGACAGACCGGTACGATTTCATGATGTTTACTTATCGTCAACCAAGGACTGAGGCCGAACGGCATTACAGTGTGCTCATAAGGAGTTTAGAAGACTGTATAATCTAAGAATGCAGTTTTTTTATTTATTTTTTTGTTATCACTTGTTGACATGTTTTTATTATCTTTCAACATTATAAATTGTTATAGCCACAGACTTATTTACATTTTAATCATCGAGATATATCTTATGTGTATCTATGTCTGTCTTTTGTTGCTTTGATTTGTAAAATATTTATAAGTGGTGCCCATTGCTTTTGCTATCCCGTTGTTAAGATAGCAATTTTTTTGTGGTTATTCAGTACTGAAGAGATTACATTGCCAAAAAAACACAAAAGACACTAAAATAAGTTTACAATTTACACAACAGTTCACGTTAAAATTGTTCATAAACTGTCCAAACTTGACAATGGTTTGTCCATTGTCCTTTACTGTAGACGAACGAAGTTTTTGGGATTATTTCCTATGGACGCCCAAAGATTCCAAGAAATTGAAATGGTTATTTAGTACTGAAGAGATCACCTTGCCAATTACGCGTGTTAGTTACATGTGGGAATGCTATATTGCGATTTGTAAAAAGTTACCATTACCACAAATGAATAGCTCTATTAACCAAATATTATACTAAACCATTTGCAATAAAAATGCAATTATCCGCTCGAAAATAAAAATTAAGTTTTAAAAAAAATTGGTTTACTCATTTAGCTAAAATCCCATCAACCCTTTGCAGTTGTCGGCTGCTCATCCAACGTCTCGCAGTTCCTTTGATTATCTCCCTTGATTTCACTGCTAAACAAATAAAATGGACGCTGCAGATCAACAAGAGATATAACTGCTTTTTGCGGGTTGCACTGGGGGGTGGGAGGCGGTAGGGGAATGGAACAGAACGAGAATTAGGATCGCCAACAGAATGCTAGATCTAGCTCTAGATTATTCTAAATCCGAGATGTTCTTGTAGCTAACGGAACGTAAGCATATTTTGCTGATTAAAGATTACATTTAGATCTAGATCGAACACAGAACATCAACAATGATTTCATGTCAAGAAGACAAACTAACAAACAAAAAACCCAGACAAATCAAACTGATTCATTTACTACTGTAATGTAGGCATATAATTTAAAAAAAACATGGGACATTACATAACTATAATTTCTTTAGTAGGACTGTAGCCGTATGCCAGAGGCGTAGTCAGCAAAACGTGCCCCCCTGGCAAAGTACATTATTAGCGCCCTCCCCCCTCCCATCTTCCATGAACATCACATAGAAATGTAGGCTGCGTGTGGCGCTCGCTGAGGGTGGTGACCGGGCTATCGTGCCTCTTCCCCCACTACGCACCTGCCCATTACTTCTCTAAGCATAGGTGTATCCACCATGTTGGGCGCGGGCTCATGACCGAAATGGAGACCATTAGTTATAGTAGGCCTCAACACTGACATGCGACGTTGCTGTCAGGGTGGGATTTCAGCTCGTTGACTCCGGGGTAGACATAAGTTCCTCGAGTTCCCAGGTTCCCCACCTCGACAGTTTAAATCCAAGCAAATAATATCGGCATCGAAGCCGTGACTGGCCAACACTGAATACCGGGTTTTTCAACTGAACATGTAGTGAATACCAACAGTTGTTCAACGTGAACAATATTACTGACAACGTAAGTGAATGTACATTAGTTAACAACATGGTTGTACATTTAACAATTTAATGAAGATATGATATGATGAAGCATACATTACGAATAAATATTAATTAGCATTTACAAAGCAATTACAAATTATATTCAAAGGAACTATAGCACACCTTAATCTCTCGCAATAGTCGATCAAGGCTCACAACGCCAACCCAACGCCATGGGCAATAGTCAAATACCAAGCCAAATACCAAATACTCAGACTCGACTCCATCAGAGTCCCAAGCCTGCGTCCCTCGATAAGTAAAATACACACTCCTTTGATACTGCCATTCACACGATTATAAAAGAAACGTTTTTAGATCTACGACATTTAGAAGGTAGTCAAATAAACGAACTTACCCAATACTGGGAAGAACACCACACAGAGAACTCCACCTCAAGGCAAAACAAGAGAACAATGACACCACTATAGCGCATCCTTAGGAAACAGAAACTTACGAACCCTTATGGTGTTCAAAAGAAAATACCAAACAAGATGGGCACGACAGTTGCCACCTCTGGTCAGCGGAGACCAATAGCTTGTGGCCACGTCATAAAGACCTCTCTCCACTACCCACAAGTTGCGACGTTTGCAGGTTAGGGTTGAAGCCTTCTCTGACGAGTGGTCTCGCCGGAACCCACGTAGACAACTGACAACGAAAAGAAGAACAATGTGATGACAGTTAGAATTCAAATGTTTAAACTTTTGACCTACACCTCTTGTGTATGTATAGCATGCTTCTCTCCGTTGCGCTGGAAACAGGTCAAAGTTTAGCAACAGAGGGAAAACTTAGCAATAGAGGCAAAAGTTTAGCCATAGAGGAAAACGTTTAGCAATAGAGATACAAGTTTAGTAATAGAGGCAAAAGTTTAGTAATGGAGGCAAAAGTTTAGCAATAGAGGCAAAAGTTTAGTAATAGAGGCACAAGTTTAGCAACAGAGGCAAAAGTTTAGCAATAGAGGCAAAAGTTGAGCAATAGAGGCAAAAGTTTAGCAATAGAGGCAGAAGTTTAGCGATAGAGGCACAAGTTTAGCAATAGAGGCAAAAGTTTAGCGATAGAGGCAAAAGTTTAGCGATAGAGGCACAAGTTTAGCAATAGAGGCAAAAGTTTAGCAATAGAGGCACAAGTTTAGCAATAGAGGCAAAAGTTGAGCAATAGAGGCAAAAGTTTAGCAATAGAGGCAAAAGTTGAGCAATAGAGACAATTGCTGTTTTTTCCGGCTACATGTATGCCAGAGCAAAAACAAAAACAAAAAGATCCCGCCCCCCCCCCCCCACCACGCTTATGTACATATATAGTCCATGGTTAACGAGGTTGTTAAGTGGCCAGCACAACGACCAACGGCCTTTACTTTTTCCCAGCAAATGTCAGGTACCCAGGAACTGGTTGGACAAATAAGCCCAGTCTCCACCAGGATTTGAACCCGGATTGGAAGCCAAGCGCTTTTCGGCTCAGCCAGCTTACTTTTTACTTATGTTGATATTTGAAACATTTAATTTAGCTGTACTATTTTAGTCAGGTGTCATCTAGCGTCAGTTGTCAAAGGAATTGTGTACTTTAGGTTTAATTTTATCATAGACTTATATATACTACTCTAGACTAGACATGGAGACTTTTTTAAAACTACAAAAAATGTCGTGAAAATGTTTTAGAAAGTTGGATCAAGGCGTTGTTTTGTAAAGTAGTTGAAAGAACAAAAATTTTTTTCAACCCTAACCTATGTAACATTTAATTTAATTTCTAGATCTAGATCTAGTAATTGAACATCAAAGATAAGATTACTCTCTTCTCATAATTATTATTTTGCACGTTTTAGATACATAATCTAGAAAGATCTAGGTAATCAATCTATTTAAATGTACATAAGATGATAAAAATCAAACTGAATTTTTTCGATCTAGGATTTTTGAAACATTATTATTATTATAGCTTTTATAGAGCGCTACTTTCATGCTTATAGCATGCTCAGAGCGCTTTTGGTCCAATCTCATTTGTGGACCAATGGATCAGTTGGTGTGGGGGGGGGTATCTAGGAGTTGGTTTTCCGTGCTGCCTTTAGGCGCTCAGTAAACACAACTCTGCCCGAGTCGGGTGTCGAACCTCGAGCCTCTTTCTAGGTAGCCAAGCCAAGTTCAAGCGCACTTGGCCTCTCGACCACATTATCTCAATGGAGACAAACAGGAAATGGCTTTGTTTCATATATTTGCGTGAATATCCGAGAAATGATTTTGCATTATTTCTAAACTTTGAAAACTAAAGATCATTACTTTTCTAAGACGGACAAGATTGATTGGGGTGACTTCCCTTAGCGCTTAAAAAAAGAGTTTACGTACATAAAAATCTCTCTCTATATATATAGGTCTGTGAATCGATCAGTTGCGGATAAGAATTTATTTCCGGTTTCCAGTCTAGTATACTATATGAGTCTATGAATTTTATGTCGAAAATAGTCCACACTGAAAAAAAACACACCTACTCTGTCTTTTGCGCTGCGTGGCATATTTTGATGACGTCATTCTCTTGTTCTTGACATCTGGGAGTCGGCGCGAGACAAGCAAACAATGCTCTGTTCCCCCCCCCCCCCGGCTCTCAGCAAATGGCCAATGTCCAATTAATTTCAGTCTCGGCACAGACGAATGATGACAGGGCTGATCTGATAATGTGAGACCTTATTGACGTTGACTTCTCCTTGCCGTCTGAAGATGATCGTCTGCTGGCGAAGGAAGAAGTAATATTTGGACACGTTGTTTAGGATTGTATAGTTTTCGGGGGAGGGAAATAACCTCCGTCGTCACCATCATCCTCGTTTTCATGACATGCGCACTGAGAGGTGCTGAAATAAGTACTCAGTGCTCTCTTTTAGTGGCCTAAACTAAGGCATCCATTTCAACTGTGCATACTATCAGAAAAACCTCAAAGCAATCGTCTCAGGTGATGGAACTAAACCTGAACTTCAGATCAGAA